>QVTF01008615.1:1110000-1419364 GCA_003573665.1 Oxygymnocypris stewartii | reverse complement strand
CCGTTTTTACATATTGTGTGTGTATTTGATTGTTTGGACGCACCTGAAGCTCAAAGTGTACTTTGCCTGTTAGTTTTAGAGCGCGCCGCACACACACGCGCGCAAACACACACACACACACTTCAGCCTGAGGAACAGCGTCTCTCGTGTGGATTGTACTTTCAACGTTTTATTATCAAACATGTCCAGCAATTTAGTAACTGTAAAGACGGCATTTTACAACAATCGACAGACGATTGATCTGATTCTGACGTTGAGTTTTGGTCAGGGAGGAACGAATGCACGCCGCTGTGAAGAGAAGGAAGTTGTGCTAGAAGAAACACTGCTATAATCGTTAAAAAAAAACATGAAATAAACGTAGTTTAATATAACAGCCACAGGCCTAAAGTGTAAGCATGTTTTAATGGTTAGTTATCTTCTATCATAAACAGGACTTTCATGTTGCGCGTGCTGAACTCATCCACGTGAGCGATCTCGCTTCTGATTTGGGAATAGCAAAAATGCATCATAGACAAGAGTTTGAATATTATTGCATATAAAAACAGCTGGTGACTCTGGCGGGATAGAATTTGCAAGATAATGTGTATATATTGTCACGGGGTGAAGAATCACATCAACACATCAAAGGAACACATCAAGGAAAAGATTAGGATTTTGAGAGGGGGACTCACCCTCTCTCCCGCTATCCGAGGCCAGAAGGACGGGCCGTTGATGATGCCGCTTGGTGGGCGCCCGTTTATGGCGGCCCCTCCCCGGGTTGGCAGGCTGGGTGAGAGATGCTAGGAGGCGGTCAAACCCGGGCCAGTCTCGGCCGATCAACACCGGAACTGGGAGGTCTTTCATCACTCCTACCTCCACTGACCAGGATCCTGGAGCGGCGGCGATGGTCACTCGGCGGGCTGGTACGTGCCGTGTGTCTCCATGGTGATCGGCAGGAACGACTTGTATTCAGAGTGAGGGGCCAGGACGTGAGACTGGACCAGGCTGACGGTGCTGCCCGAATCCAGAATGGCCCGGAACGGTTTCCCGTTAACCTTTACCTCCGCTTCAGGGGCCCCAGCGGGGGAAGGTCATGGTGCACGATGCAGCCTGCCAGCCAGGTTTGAGTAGGAGGTGTTGGCGGCTCCGTTGGCATGGGCTCATCCTGCGGGGAGGGGACCGCCGGCCTGCTTTGGTGTCGCAGGATGCCCTCCGACGCGCGTCGCTCCTGGCCCACCCTCCGGGGAAACGGTGGCGCTCTCTCCCCAGCGTCCCGTTGTTGGGCCGCATCCGCCAGTTCTATGGCCCCCACGAGCTCGAGCGTCGTGGTCGGATTTCTCATTCCGTCCGCCTGTCGATGGGAGCGGGGAAGAGCCCGGAGGAGATGGTCGATGACCACGCGCTCCGCTACCTGGGCGGCCGAGGGGGATCCGTCCAGCAACCAGTGATGCGCGAGCCGCGTGAGCTCGGCAGCTTGAGCACAGGCGGGCAGTCGAGGCTTGTACTCCCACTCGTGAAACTGCTGAGCCGCGCAGATAGAGGATAAGCCCAGCCGGGCTAGAATTTCCTGTTTTACTTCGGCGTACTGGGCAGCGGTAACGGCGGGGAGAGCGAAGTACGCTTGCTGAGCTTCACCGGTCAGTAGAGGGGCCAGCCCCCGTGCCCAGTCACCCGGAGGCCACCCCTCCAGGGTTGCTGTGTTCTCGAACACCTGCAGGAATGCTTCCACGTCGTCATGAGGGGTCATTTTCGGGAGCAGCTTGGTTGCTTGTGGCGGTGGCATGGAGAGCTGCGAGCTCCTGCTCGGTCCGTCCTTGCCGAGTGGCCAGATGTTCCACTATCTGTTGCTGGCGGATGCTGACCTCGGTGAGATGTTTTAGGAGTTCCTCCATATCGCTGAAAGGGAGGAGCGCGCACCTGTGACAGAGGAGGGGGAAACAAAAAAAATCCAGGAAACGGGATGAGAACAGTCAAAGAATGTGATGTTGCTTGTCTGTGATTCTTCACTGACATGCCCGCATTCTCCACCACTTGTCACGGGGTGAAGAATCACACGACAAGGACTGTTTCAATAAATGCCCGGAGGGTGGATTTATTGTTACCCAAACAGGTAAGAAGGTGACAAACAGGTGTAGAAGTGCGCTGGTGCAGTCTGTGCTCTCTTCCTTGGTCCTTGTGCAGGGTGCCCGTGCTCGTGCTCGTGCTCGATGGCGGCTATCCGGTCACACGCTGCTATCTAAAGGGGGGGGTCAAGAGATGAGAGAGATTAGCTGCAGTCTTTCTGGAGGCCCAACTCAACAGTGGAGAGATCTGCTGGGCTTATAACTCTGCCGGCTGACGAGCTGCAGCTGGGACCGATCAGCCGGTAACAAGGAAGTGCAGGTGTTCTGCCTCCGTTTCCAGGGCGACGCTGATGAGATAACGGGACGCTCGTCAAAATATATAGCAATAATAAATGTATGTGTGTTTTCTTAATTTCTCCAGTACCGATAACAGAACCGTTAACGTCAGAGCTTATCAATACTCCGGTCTTTTATAATTTAGCCCCGAGACCGATTAAATACCGGGTTTCGGTACCTATCCCTATTTACCACACACTGAACATTATTGCTGCTCCGCCTTTCTGAAACTTTTTTTTTTTTTACAAAGCTCATCGTTCTTAGAAGCAAGGCCTGCTCTGATTGACCAGCTATCCAGTGCGTTGTGATTGGTTGAATACCTCAAGCGTGAGACATAAATATCATGCCCCTGTAATACATTTATGGAGCTATTATTTCAGCTTTGTGGAATCAATTATTAAAGATTCAATATTGCTTTGATTGAAGTGATATTAATCTTTAACTTATGATTTATACTTTATTAACGACTCATCCAGCGACCATTACCATCAGTATATCTTTAACAATTTAGCTTATCTTACTTTGTGACCAATGATAAAACAAACAAAATTAGTAGTTTTTAGTAGTCTTATTTTTTATAAAGAATATCTCTTTGGGTTTGAGACTTTTTTTTATTCTTTGCAACTTTAGGGATCTCATCTATGCACTAACAGCTTGTAAAACTCCAAAGAGAAAGGAAAACTTGAAATCGCACCATATGACCCCTTTAAGCTATTTAAAAGCAAAGTAAAGCGAGGAAAAGCGGGAAAACTCAAACTAACAATGAAGTTCTTTACGCCGAACTGCTGCTAATTCGAAAGGGAAAAATTAGCCTTTTTCACCCCCCATGGTGTTGTTACACGTCGATTAACCGGTGGTGAAATTTCCTTACCATCACAACCCTACTGCCTGGTCCATGCCCTAAACAGGGCTCTAGACTAACTTTTTGCACTGGTGCGCCTAACTTTTTTTCTTAGGTGCACCAGCACAAAAGTTAGGTACACCCACATTTTCATATAGGCAATATTGACTTGTAAATGATTAACTAGCAATCTGGTCAACATAAAGTTCTTTATTTGAAGCACAATTCTACAAGAAAGGTAACTTACTGAAAAAGTGAACTGAAATTTAAACTTAAAACATCTCAAGATAAATGAAATAAAAAGAAAATCTAAATTAAGTGTTTTAAGGGCTTCAAACTGAACATCTCAATGTCGTATGGACTATCCTCCTTTGCAGTCACATGCCCCTCGGATGGCCAACTCCTGTAGTTTAGCCTTCTTGATCTTTGGCCTTGGCTAAACCAGCTGGCCACACTCTCTCTAGCATCAACATCTTCCAGACTTTGCCCCTCTACACTGATGCTTATCAGATCCTCCACTGTGTCCCCCCCCCACTTAAACCTATAAAAAAATCCGGCCCCCTATCCCACCTCAGACTACCAAATAATTTCACTAAACATTATATATATAAAAAAAGTATTTACAGAGAAAAAAAAACACCTGTTCTGTCTAATTGTCTGTCTGTGCTCATACTGTTTTTTTAATGCAGCCAAATTCTCAATCAAACTGTTTTACTTTATATATTTGACTGTTTGTGTTGACAGTGAACGGGATAAATAGGAAATAGTGACTGAAACGCATCCCTTTAAGAATACATAACCAGCTCTCCCTTCCAAGAAGCTAGTCTGCACAAAAATTCTAATTTATAATTTTATTGAGCCGTTATCTAAAGAAATCAAATAGTATACAGAAGATAAGACAAGACAATTCCTGTGCTGTGATTTCGGCTATATTTGCATGTAAAGTTAGAGAAGCAATAATATCTGTTTTAACTGAATGTGGCTGCTCACTGAACAGAGCAGATGCAGAGAAAGAGCTCGCGCCATTGCGGAAGTAACGTTACCAACGATCACAGAGACTTGCTAAAGTTTGTCCAAGAAGTTGCTAGATTTGTCACTAGTCGCTTTTTGGAAAAAAAAGTCGCTAGGGGGGTCTGAAAAGTTGCTAAGTTGGCAACACTGCACGCATCTCTACCACTCCCCTCTCTCTGACTGCATTTTCACACGTACACACACGTACAGGAATGTCTGGACCATGGCCAATCAGAGGGGGGGGTCCGCCCTTCATTATCTCTGATTGGTTTAGACCACGATATGAGCCTAATGTGTCTGTTGTCGAACCACAGGGAGACTTTCAGAGTCACGGAGACTATTTTTTTTTTTTTTTTTTTTACAGCTTGTCGCACAGGTGCAACCTCAGATTTTTTTTAGATGCACCATTGAGAAATTAGGTTGCATGTGCGACCAAATCGGTCGCACTCTAGAGCCCTGCTAAGGACTCGCTTGACACAACAGAAGTTTGGCATCCTCCAGGTCAACGCATTGACAACTACCGGTACGCAAATCTGGGCCCTCCCCACTGCCCGTAATCTGCATCCCCAGTGGAAGACATCTTTACCGCCGGATTGATCACCTTACCATGGAACAAAACCATAAACTTACCAAACCTCTTTTCTAAAGACCATAACTTTATACCTGCACTAGGGATGCAGCGATTAACCGGTTTTACTATTAACCACGCTTTAAAATGTCACGGTTAATTAATTGTACAGATTCCATTAAACCGAGTGTTTCTGTTGCACGGAACGAAACTGTTGCAACTTGTGACAAATGAAAACAAAGTTTTATTAAAGCTGCAAGCAGCGATGGAAGGGACCTCGCACCCGGGCTTACCGCCAACCGGTGGCTTCAGAAAGACAGGGAACGGTGAGCAATATGCATTTAAAAAGGCAAATATAGAGGAATATGTCAGTCATTTATACTGTATGTGCCAAACCTGCTGTCAGCTGGTGGCACTATGTCCATAACTGAGCATTAACATGTAGATATCTTCAGGCTAGCACTTTTATCAAAAATATGAAATTTGGTGCGCATTGAAAATGGTATGTTTGAGTTAGCATAAAGCACAAAATATCTTGTGGTCAACAGTAGGGGTGTAATGATTCATCGATATGGATCGATATAATGTATGACGATACGATGCATCGATGTCACGCGTAAAAAAATATCGATATCTGTAGTATAAAAAGGCACCTTTATTTTGGCACTGTCCACATTTTCATATTATGTCCTTCTATGCATTAACACCAACGCGTGCATTCTCGTTCAATCTCACGTACCAAGACTCGATATAAGGACTGCCCGAAGGCACGAGGCGAGCATATAAGACGCTCGGGATTGTTGGCAGAACAGTTGCGCGCTGTGTGAGAAGTTTTGAGAAGCGCGCGCACACAGACAGCCGCGTCAACTCTGCGCGAATACTAAATTGAGCTCTCCTCTGCTTTTTTGAGCATAGATGAATAAATTCAGACAAAACTACATCAAAATGCATGTTTTGGCTAATATCCTTGTAAACAGTAGGTTAAGAAAAGCATGTGTCTTAATGTAAACAGTGGAGAAAAAAGGCATGTGTATCAGTATATTAAATCTGTGCTTTCGTTCTTAAAGTGAAAGCAAACTAATAATAAATATAATGGTGTCAAAGAAAAATACAAGTGCTCACTTCTCCTGACTAAATAACATTTGTAACATCAAAAACTATTAATGTGTAGGCTCTTTAATTTATACAGTGAATACTATGCAGTTATTTTTCATTTGATTTATTACATTTCTTTAGCGTGCCTGAAATTGTATTTTAGACTGAACTGAAAAACCTAAAAAGCACTGTTTACTGAACTTGTGTCTTCTATTGCATTTATTTTCTGCTATTGCTTGTAATTTGGTTATCTGTAGAAAAGATGTTTAGCACTGAGCCCATAGTAGCATTTTTAGATTTATGTTCATGTTATATATTTCGGTTGCATTTGTGACTTAATAAAAATGTAGTGGTTGTTTAAAATAGGTATATAATATGATAATATCGATATATCGATCGATATACGCCTGTATCGAATCGTATCGTATAATTTTTTGAGGTATCGGCAAATATGGTATAGCTGGGTATGAGAATTGATATCCTATCGAATCATGACGAACCATCCGATTTACATCCCTAGTCAACAGGTGGCGCTATGCTTACATCTAAATATTGGCCTTTAGATGTCTTCAGGCCAGGACACTTATCAAATATGTTAAGTTTGGTGCAGATTGGACATTGAATGCTTAAGTTAGTGTAAAACAAGTCATTTCCTGTTGCCAGCAGGTGGCGCTATGTCTTTAACTGAATATTGGCATTTAGATATCTTCAGACCAATACTTTTATCAAACATATGAAGTTTGATGCAGATTGAACATGGTATGTTTGAGTTAGTGTAAAGCATGACATATCCTGTTGTCAACAGGTGGCGTTATGATTACATCTGAAAATTGGCCTTTAGATGTCTTCAGGCCAGAACTCTTACCAAATATGTGAATTTTGGTGCAGATTGGACATTGCATGTTTAAGTTAATGTAAAACAAGTAATTTCCTGTTGCCAGCAGGTGGCGGTATGTCTATAACTAAACATTGGCACAGAGATGTCTTCAGGCCAATACTTTTATCAAACATATGAAGTTTGATGCAGATTGAACATGGTATGTTTGAGTTAGCATAAAGCACGAAATATCCTGTGGTCAACAGTAGGGGTGTAATGATTCATCGATATGGATCGATATAATGTATGACGATACGATGCATCGATGTCACGCGTAAAAAAATATCGATATCTGTAGTATAAAAAGGCACCTTTATTTTGGCACTGTCCACATTTTCATATTATGTCCTTCTATGCATTAACACCAACGCGTGCATTCTCGTTCAATCTCACGTACCAAGACTCGATATAAGGACTGCCCGAAGGCACGAGGCGAGCATATAAGATGTTCGGGATTGTTGACAGAACAGTCGCGCGCTGTGTGAGAAGTTTTGAGAAGCGCACGCACACAGACAGCCGCGTCAACTCTGCGCGAATACTAAATTGAGCTCTCCTCTGCATTTTTGAGAAAAAATATGGCTCTTATCAAACGTGTAAAGTTTGGGACAGATCGGACATTTAATGGCTGAGTAACAACAGCTTCTTTTCCCATGGCGAGACATCGAATTTTGTCACGCCGCCATAGACACGCCCATTAGCGAAAACTCAAGCTCTTTGCAATTTAACATCACAAAGGCCTTTAGATTAGACTGACCTAAATATTATGTTGATGTCATTAAATCTCTAGGAGGAGTTAGTTACAGAGTAAAACATATCACTTCCTGTTGCCAGCAGGTGGCGTTATGAATTTACATGAATATGGTCACTTAGATCTCTTCAGGTCAGGAGTCTTTTCAAATATTTGAAGTTTGGTGCAGAATGGACATTGCATGTTTAAGTTAGTGTAAAACAAGTAATTTACTGTTGCCATTAGGTGGCGCTCTGAATATAATGGAATATTCGTATTTAGATGTGTTCAGGCCTGGATTCTTATCAAACGTGTGAAGTCTGGGGCAGATCGAACATTGTATAGCTGAGTTACAACAACTTTTATTCCCATGGCGAGACATCGGAATTTGTGATGCCGCCAAGGACATGCCCTTTAACGAAAACTCAAGCTCTTCGCAATTTAACATCACAAAGGCCTTTAGGTTAGACTGACCAAATAATGTGTTGATGTCATTAAATCTCTAGGAGGAGTTAGTTACAGAGTAAAACATCTCACTTCCTGTTGCCAGTAGGTGGCGCTATGACTATAACCGAATATGGTCATGTAGATTTCTTCAGGTAAGGGGTCTTATCAAACATGTGAAGTTTGGTGCAGATCGGACATTGCATGCCAGAGTTATAACAACTTCCTGTTTCATGGCGAATCATCGAAATCTGACAGGACGCCACGGACACGCCCTCCGATGAAAACTCTAGATCTTCGCAATTTAACGTCACAAAGGGCTTTAGATTACAATGACCAATTTTGGTGTTCATCTGAATAAATCTCTGGGAGGAGTTCATTAAAGTATGACACCTGAGAATAGCAAAAATGACACAAAATATGACGAGAAAATTAAGAATAACTGACTTCCTGTTGGGTTTCGGACTTCGTACCCTAGACTTTTTTGTAGGTATTGTTATGTTACATGAGTGTACCGATTTTCGTACATGTACGTGAAACGTAATTTGAGGCACACTCCGCTGAATATTTTATAGGTGGCGCTGTCGAGCCATTTTGCCACACCTACTTCTGAAACCCATATCAGACGTAAATTTTCACCAGTTCTGAAGCGTGTGCAAAGTTTTGTGACTTTTCGAGCATGTTTAGGCCCTCAAAAATGCGATTCATTTGGGAGAAAAAGAAGAAACGAAGCAGATTTAATAGGGTCCTCGCACCATCTGTGCTCGGTCCCTAATAATAAACGGAGCAGATTCAATAGGGTCCTCGCACCATCGGTGCTCGGTCCCTAATAATAAACGGAGCAGATTCAATAGGGTCCTCGCACCATTTGTGCTCGGTCCCTAATAAACAGAACAGATTCAATAGGGTCCTCGCACCATCGATGCTCGGCCCCTAAATATAGAGGAATATGTCCAATCATTTATATGTGCCAAACATGCTGCCAGCTTGTGGCACGATGTCCATAACTGTACATTAACATGTAGATGTCTTCAGGCTAGGACTTTTATCAAACATATGAAGTTTGGTGCAGATTGAACATGGTATGTTTGAGTTAGTGTAAAGCCTGACACATCCTGTTGTCAACAGGTGGTGCTATGGTTACATCTGAATATTGGCCTTTAGATGTCTTCAGGCCAGGACTCTTACCAAATGTGTGAAGTTTGGTGCAGATTTTGTATTACATAATATTCCATTATAATCATCCGAGTTTGTAAGTGGGACACGCTCATAACAAATCACACTACGGAGGCCGTTTTTCGTATGTTTAATGCCTATAATGCCTGATAAAACAGCGTTTATGAGCGCGAACGGTGCTGTTTTTTTGTACAGCTGTTACTGGGGAATCCGCTATATTAAGCCGCTCCTGAAGCGCCACCTCGTGAAAGAGAAACAATTTAAATGAAAGAAGTTAATGTGCCTACTAAAAATCTAAACAATTAATACCATAATATTTATACATTTTAAATTAATATAATTTGTCTAACTTATCCCTTTTCATAAAAATGGTTTAAAGGCTGAAATGCCATTTTAAGATTTTTGTTTTTGTGAAAACCTGTATCTGAACTGTAAATCATGTCATTTATGTCTTAATATGAGACCATAGACATTGTCCAACCCCCCCCCCCCACTCATACGGTGTTGATTTGACTTGTGTATCTCTTAAAAAGGGTCATAAATTACCTTAAATTGATTAAAACAAATTCTGCAGATACCCTGTAAATAATGAAATAAAATCCCTTCCTTGATATTTGTGTATTGAAAAAGTATTTGATTGACATTTAGACACCTATCTGATTATATATGTACAGTGCTCTGCGTAAATGAGTACACCCCCTTTGAAAAGTACAATTTTAAACAATATCTCAATGAATACAAAAACCATTTCCAAAATGTTGACAAGACTAAGTTTAATATAACATCTGTTTAACTTATAACATGAAAGTAAGGTTAATAATATAACTTAGATTACAAATTTTTCAGTTTTACTCAAATTAGGGTGATGCAAAAATGAGTACACCCCACTGAAAGTCTCTGGAGAAAAGCTAAATTTTAGACTACAAATGTCTAATTTAACAAGAATTCAACCACAGGTGAGTCTAATTATTCATTACACAGGTTATTAATAGTAGAACTCGTGGTAGTTTTGTCATCTTATCAGTATTATTTGTAGTCCCCCCCCCCCCCCCCCTTTTTATAGAAACACTAAATGACAAACAATATCTTAGTCAGTCCTAAATTCAGACAACGTCCGGGCATTTTTGGGGGGCTTAACATGGTCAAAAACTCTTGAAAATTTGCACACTCATTGGAACCTGCGGCCATTAGGACGCCGCTAAGGCTGGGACCCGGGCGTGGCACAGAGGCTCTATGGCGCCCCCTGGAACACCATCAGAAAACTTGATGAATAGCTCACACATACTTGCACGTATTCATATGAAACTCGGTACACATATAGATCTTATCGAGCTGAACAACTTTTGTGCCACATGTCATGGGAGCGCCCGACAGGAAGTCGGCTATTCAGGGCTGTTTAAAAAGCACATGCTCTGGAATTTGAAATACTCCTCCCAGGATTTTCAACACACGAGCCCCAAACCCGGTTAACGTGATCTCAAGACATTGGGGATGCTAAATTGCGGAGGGATTTTTGATATCTCGAACGGTTTGCCCATGGCGAGGCGATGAAGTTATGGCGAGAATTGAGATACAGGAAGTGTCAAATAAAGTCCACATACATTGTCTGATTTTGATCACACTTCAGTGGTTTGTTCGGTGTATGAAGCCAATCACATCGATGTGACAATTATGAGGCAAAATTATAGCGCCACCAACTGGCAGCAGGAAGTGTCATTTTCAAAATGCTTTGAATTCACCATCTTACTTTTACCCAATTTGCTTCAAACTTCATCAGAATACTGTAAAAACACGGCTGATGTGAAACTGTCAAGGGAATATTGATATCTAAAATAATGTTGCCATGGCAACGTGTCAAACCTCAATATTCTTTTCTGGTGATTTTGAGTATTTAGAATTTCATAAAACTCAACACACACATCAGTATTAATTATAGATAGACACTGGCAAAAGCTCATAAATGGGCGTGGAGGAGGCACTCTATAGCGCCACCTTTTGTCAACTTTTAGCTACAGTCACCAAACTCAGTATATATATTGGTCTAATCAAGCCGGACAACTTTCTAATTTACACTCATTAGCTACGACCATCAGGAAGCCGAATATTTTCATTTTTGTGTGGAAATAATGATGTAAATTACTGCATACTACTCAGAGGAGAATTATACTATGCACCCCAAACTTTGTTTGCGTGATGCCAAAACATAGAGGAACTTAAATTGCGAACGGCTTTTGGATAGCTTGAACGGTGTGGCTATGGTGATTTATTAAAGTAACATTAAAAAAGATAGCAGTAATTTTCTTGTATCTTTAAAGTGCAGTTTCCAAACATTTCAAAACCTTTTACATGCAGGGAAAAAGTCATTCTGAGGAAGTATGGTTAAATTTTTTTTATTTATCATGCTCAGGGACAACAAAACAAAATTAAAATTATCACTGTTGTAAAAGGTGAATACTGTAATACCAAGGATGAACACAAGATGGAAGCATAACCTTAATCCTGAAGAATTACAAGATCTCTTTCTCTGTGTATTAGAATTAAAAACAATGATTTAATCAGTTGAAATGTTCTGCACTGTCAATATACTTTTACATAATTATTGTAAAGACTTATTGTAGAGCCAATAGAGAATTAAATAACATTTTATTTTAATCTTTAAGGAAAAATAATTACAACATCTATATGTTCTAACTTGTTTCACTTATAGGATAAGGAATATTTTAAGTATGTCCCTTTACTGCTCAGTTCAGTTAAACAGAATAAGAAACATAGACATAAAATAAGTTATGTATTTTACTGGTAATAAAGTTGTATATTATTGTTTCACAAATGCTTATAGATAATTTTAAATGGTTATAGATCATAACATTTTTGGCAACTGTTGTAATTTATAGGGCACTGACAACATAATTTGGTAACACTAAATAATAACTGCACGCTATGAGTCATTAGGTAACCTTTTTTAAATAGTCAGTTCATCCTTTATAAAGCATTATCCCAACATAAAGAGTTATTAGTAAGCAGTTTATAAATCCAGCTATAAATGCCTGGTTTTTATTTATAAGCATATCTATTACAAAGCAGATTTAAAGGCTCAGTTATCTTCCTAAGAGTAAAAAAACAAGCAAACACAACACAGAGGGATACAAAACTCAGAAATATGTATTTCAAGATGCAAAAAAAATGAAACCGTAAAACTACAATTTAATTTAATTTATTTATTTTCAATGAAATTGTCAACGTTTATTTGTCATTTTTTTATCAAGTGTAGAGTTGTACAGTTTCATTTTTTTGTATTTATAAATGTACATTTAAATAGTTTATTAATAATTTACTTACAATTTCTAAATGATCTTATGAACCACTGTTATTTAATCATAATGTTCATGTTAATTCACAGTGCATTAACTAATGTTAACAGATAAAATTTTACATTTTAATAATGTTTTAGTTTAGAACTTAATATGAACTGACATTAATAAATGCTATATAATAAATGCTAACATGCAGGGCAACCAAAAAATGAAATGTATCACACTTTACAGGACTCAGGTGAAGACTGTAAAACTAAGTATGACCACTTGATGAAGTCAGAGGATTAAATATCTTTTAAAAAGTTAATATGTATTGTACTGCCAGTATAGGTTTAAATGTGTATTGTAGAAACGCTTATAGAGCATTCATTTTTTTATCTTTAAAAGAAAAATCATTATAATTAGAAGTTTGATATAATCCTTCCCTCCCACTGATAGGATAAGGCATATTTTAAACCTGACCATTTACGGCTCAGTTCAATTAATTAGAATAAGAAATAAATACATGAAATAGGCTATTATGTATTTTACTGGTAATATATTTTATAGAATTATTTCACAAGTGCTTATAGATTAAATTTTTTTTTAAATGGTTAAAGATCAGAAAATGAGTTGGTAAAAATGTACAATAAATTATCTTAGGTTGACATTAGTTAATGCATTAACTAACAATGAACAATATATTTTTACAGCATTTATTAATTTTTTAATTAATTTTCTCGTCATATTTAAGGTCAAGGTCAAGGTTTCTTTATTTGTCACATAATAAATTATACAGGGTATAATCAAAAGTGAAATGTAAATCAAATCAGGTCCGCTCAGTGGACAGTGCAAAATAATAAAAAATAAAAAATAATATAAAAGTAACACAACACAAGAGCAGATATATGGTAAAAAAAAGAGAAATAAGAGTAAAATGTGCAATGGAATAAAAAGTGCAAAAAACAGTGTACTGGGACTTAATAAATAGTAATATGAATAAGAGGGATGTGCAAACGGGTGGTACTGGGTATGTACACAAAGCAGCAATACGGGTGATGAGAATATGGATGTTTTACAGTTAACAATCTTGTAAGTGTTTATGAGACTGGGTTTGTGTTAAGGAGCCTGATGGCCTGAGGGAAGAAGCTCCTCCTCAGTCTCTCAGTTTTTGCCATCATGCTCCTGAAGCGCTTGCCAGATGGCAGTAAACAGAAAAGATGGTTACCAGGGTGAGTTGAATCTTTGAGGATTTTAGCAGCTCTGCTTTTGCAGCGTTTGAGGTAGATGCCCTGCAGAGAGGGGAGAGTAGACCCTGAGATGCGCTCAGCTAAGCGCACGACTCTCTGTAGAGCTTTGCAGTCCTGGTTTGAGGAATTACCATACCACACTGAGATGCACTGAGTCAGTACACTTTCTATGGCCCCTGAATAGAAAGTTTTCAGGATAGCTGGTGAGACCCTGAATTTCCTCAGCTGTCGCAGATGGTACAGTCTTTGCCTGGCTTTCTTAACCTGTGTTTGAATGTGTGTAGTCCATGTCAGGTCCTCTGAGATGTTTACACCGAGGTACTTGAAGCAACTCACCCTCTCCACAGGGGTCCCACTGATCATAAGAGGAGTATAGGGCCGCTGCTGTCTCTTCCTGAAGTCTACAATCAGCTCTTTAGTTTTGCTCACGTTCAGAGAGAGACAGTTGTCCTTGCACCATGATGTGAGTCTCTCCACCTCATCCAAGTATGCGGCCTCGTCATCGTTGTTAATGAGGCCCAGAACCACAGTATCATCCGCAAATTTGACAATAGAAGTGGAGCTGTGAGAGGACACACAGTCGTGGGTGTAGAGAGAGTAGAGCAGGGGGCTCAGGACACAGCCCTGTGGGGCTCCTATGTTCAGGGTGATGGAGTTGGAGGTGAACTGGCCGACTTTCACTACTTGTGGTCTGGCGGTGAGGAAATCTTGAATCCAGTCACAGAGTGAAGTGTTAAGGCCGAGGTCTGAGAGTTTGACAGCTAGCTTGGTGGGGACTATAGTGTTGAAAGCTGAGCTATAGTCAATGAATAGCAGCCTGACATAGTTGCCATTTTTGCTGTCGATGTGAGTGAGGGAGGAGTGCAGTACCTGGGAGATGGCATCATCAGTAGACCTTTTTGGCCGATAGGCAAACAGAAGAGGGTCCAAAGTAGCAGGGATGGAGGAGCAAATGTGTTTCTTTAAAAGTCTCTCAAAAACCTTCATGACTGTCGATGTGAGGGCAACTGGACGATAGTCATTCAGGCAAGAGGGTTTACTGTTCTTAGGCACAGGGATTATGACAGATTTTTTAAAGGAGGTGGGAACAACAGAGGTAGCAAGGGACTCATTAAATACGGAAGTAAACAAACCAGCAAGCTGATCAGCACAGGACCTCAGAACGTGGCCAGTAATCCCATCGGGTCCTGCTGCTTTTCTGACGTTCACTCTCCTTAGTTCCCTCCGAACTTCATCCTCTGACACGGTGATAACATGATCGCTGCTCTGTCTGCTGCTTCCTGACGTGCTGTTCGGCAGAGTTGCGCCGCCATTACATTCAAAGCGGCCGTAGAAGGTGTTTAGCTCTTCGGCCAGCAACGGGTCTGCTCTCACCTCTGCGGAGGAGTTATTTCCAGAGGAACATATGGTCTTCAGTCCCTGCCACATGTGTCGAGAGTCATTGAGCTGGAAATGTGACTCAATTCTCTCTCTGTACCGGCGTTTAGTGGCTCTTACTGCACGATGGAGTGCGTAGCACGATGCTTTGTACTCGCTCATGTTTCCTGACAACAGACCGGCGTTGTATGCGGCAGTACGTAGGTTAACCGCATCACGGATTGATCTGTCCACCCACGGTTTCTGATTAGAAAATGTCCTTATTGTTACCGTTTCAGTGGCTTGTTCGGTTAGCGTGTTTACGAAGCTTAATGCTACATCCGTGAATTCGCTGACGTCAGATGAACTCGCCCGGAACATGTCCCAGTCGACGTCATCAAGAGACGCCTGTAGCATAGCTTCAGAGTGGGAGGACCAGCGCGTCACTTCCCTCTCCACTGGCGGTTCATGATCGATCCTTTGTTTGTATTCCGGTGTGAGGAAAATGGCGGCATGATCTGATTTGCCAAAAGCCGGCAGTGAGTGGGCTTTGTAGGCATTTTTGAGCGGAGTGTAGCAATGATCGAGTGTATTCAGTCCTCTGGTTGGACAGGATATATGCTGATTAAAGTTCGGCAAGACCTTCTTGAGGTTGGCTTTGTTAAAGTCTCCGGCGATGATGAAGGCAGCGTCAGGATGTTTGTTTTTATATCCGCTGAGCACATCGTGAAGATTGAGCAAAGCCAAGCTAGTGTCTGCCTGTGGTGGAATGTAGACAGAAGTAATGACGATTGATGAAAATTCCCGGGGCAGATAGAATGGGCGGCAGATAATGGAGAGATGTTCTAGATGAGGCGAGCAGGAACACGACAGAATGGAGATATTTTCAGGGTCACACCATTTCTTGTTAATCATGAAACACACCCCACCACCTTTGGTTTTTCCGGCCTCGGCTGTTCTGTCCATCCGTAAAACAGAAAAGTTATCAGACGGCGTTACAGCGGTGTCCGGGACCGTCGGCGTGAGCCATGTTTCGGTCAAACAAAGGATGTTACAGTCCCTTATGTCCTGTTGGAAACTTATCCTGGCTCTAAGATCGTCCATCTTATTCTCCAAGGATTGGACATCAGCGAGCAGAATACTCGGTAGAGGTGGACTGTGAGCCCTTTTCCTCAGTCTGTTGCGTATTCCAGCGCGTCTCCCTCGATGTTTCTTTCGCCTCCTGCGGTTATTCAGGTGGTCATTGTTCAACTCGTTGTTCCGAAGTATCTCCAATGGCCACGCTGGGTCCGTGGATAAAGTGTCCTGAATCAGGTTAGTGTAGCGCTGTCCAATGTCCAAAAGTGTTCTTCTGTCATACATAATCATTGCAGACGATACACGTATAAAAAGAGAAGTAAAAAATAAGAAAATAGGTAAAAAAAAAACATAAAAAGCCCAATTTAGTGACATTTTTGCCACGTACATGTATGAAAATCGGTACACTCATGTAGCATAACAATACCTAGAAAATAGTATTTAGTGAATATTTAGTGACATTTTTGCCATTAAATGCATATTGCTTAACATTCCCTGTCTTTCTGAAGCCACCGGTTGGCGGTGAGCTGGGTGCGAGGTCCCTTCCATCGCTGCTTGCAGCTTTAATTATTAGGGACCGAGCACCGATGGTGTGAGGGCCCTATTGTATCTGTGTTGTTTATTAGGGACCGAGCACCGATGGTGCGAGGACCCTATTGTATCTGTGTTGTTTATTATTATTAGGGACCGAGCACCGATGGTGCGAGGACCCTATTGTATCTGTGTTGTTTATTATTATTATTAGGGACCGAGCACCGATGGTGCGAGGACCCTATTGTATCTGTGTTGTTTATTATTATTATTATTAGGGACCGAGCACCGATGGTGCGAGGACCCTATTGAATCTGCTCCGTTTATTAGGGACCGAGCACCGATGGTGCAGAGGACCCTATTGAATCTGCTCCGTTTATTATTATTATTATTATTATTATTATTCTTCTTCTCCAAACTTAATCGCATTTTAGAGGGCCTAAACATGCTCGAAAAGTCAGGAAACTTTGCACACGCATCAGAACTGGTGAAAATTTACGTCTGATATGGGTTTCAGGAGTAGGTGTGGCAAAATGGCTTGACAGCGCCACCTATAAATATTCAGCGGAGTGCACCTCGAGCTACATTTCACGTACATGTACGAAAATCGGTACACTCATGTAACTTAACAATACCTACAAAAAATTCTCTAGGTACGAAATCAGAAACCAAACAGGAAGTCGGCTATTTTGAATTTTCTCGTCATATTTTGTATCATTTTTGCCATTTTCAGGTGCCATACTTTAACGAACTCCTCCCAGAGATATTTCCAGATGAACACCAAAATTGGTCATTGTAATCTAAAGCCCTTTGTGACGTTAAATTGCGAAGATCTAGAGTTTTCATCGGAGGGCGTGTCCGTGGCGTCCTGTCAAATTTTGATGTTTCGCCATGAAACAGGAAGTTGTTATATCTCAGGCATGCTATGTCCGATCTGCACCAAACTTCACATGTTTGATAAGAATCCTGACCTGAAGAGATCTAAGTGACCATATTCAGTTATAGTCGTAGCGCCACCTGCTGGCAACAGGAAGTGACATGTTTTACTCTGTAACTAACTCCTCCTAGAGATTTAATGACATAAACATAATATTTAGGTCAGTCTAACCTAAAGGCCTTTGTGATGTTAAATTGCGAAGATCTAGAGTTTTCGTTAAAGGGCGTGTCCATGGCGGCATCACAAATTTCGATGTCTCTTCATGGGAATAAAAGTTGTTGTAACTCAGCCATACAATGTCCGATCTGCCCCAGACTTCACACGTTCGATAAGAATCCAGACCTGAACACATCTAAATACGAATATTTCATTATAATTAGAGCGCCACCTGTTGGCAACAGGAAATGTCTTCTTTTACACTATCTTAAACATGCAATGTCCAATCTGCACCAAACTTCACATATTTGGTAAGAGTCCTGGCCTGAAAACACCTAAAGGCCAAAAATCAGATATAATCATAGCGCCACCTGCTGACAACAGGATATATCATGCTTTACACTAACTCAAACATGCCATGTTCAATCTGCACCAAACTTCATATGTTTAATAAAAGTATTGGTCTGAAGACATCTACATGCCAATGTTTAGTTATAGACATAGCGCCACCTGGTGGCTACAGGAAATTACTTGTTTTACACCAACTTAAACATGGATTGTCCAATCTGCACCAAACTTCACATATTTGGTAAGATTCCTGGCCTGAAGATATCTAAAGGCCAATATTCAGATGTAATCATAGCGCCACCTGCTGACAACAGGATGTGTCAGGCTTTACACTAACTCAAACATACTATGTTCAATCTGCACCAAACTTCATATGTTTGATAAAAGTGCTAGACTGAAGACAGCTACATGTTAATGTTCAGCTATGGACATAGCGCCACCAGCTGGCAGCAGGTTTGACACATATAAATGACTATGACACGTTCCTCTATATTTACCTTTTTAAATGCATATTGCTCACCGTTCCCTGTCTTTCTGAAGCCACCGGTTGGCGGTGCCGGGTGTGAGGTCCCTTCCATCGCTGCTTGCAGCTTTAATTATTCTTATTCTTCTTCTTCTTCTTCTTCTTCTCCAAACTTAATCGCATTTTAGAGGGCCTAAACATGCTCGAAAAGTCAGGAAACTTTGCACACGCGTCAGAACTGGTGAAAATTTACGTCTGATATGGGTTTCAGAAGTAGGTGTGGCAAAATGGCTCGACAGCGCCACCTATAAATATTCAGCGGAGTGCGCCTCGAGCTACATTTCACGTACATGTATGAAAATCGGTACACTTATGTAACTTAACAATACCTACAAAAAAGTCTCCAGGTACGAAATCAGAAACCCAACAGGAAGTCGGCTATTTTGAATTTTCTCGTCATATTTTGTGTCATTTTTGCCATTTTCAGGTGTCATACTTTAACGAACTCCTCCCAGAGATTTATTCAGATGAACACCAAAATTGGTCATTATAATCTAAAGCCCTTTGTGACGTTAAATTGCGAAGATCTAGAGTTTTCATCGGAGGGCGTGTCCGTGGCGTCCTGTCAAATTTTGATGTTTCGCCATGAAACAGGAAGTTGTTATATCTCAGGCATGCTATGTCCGATCTACACCAAACTTCACATGTTTGATAAGAATCCTGACCTGAAGAGATCTAATTGACCATATTCAGTTATAGTCATAGCGCCACCTGCTGGCAACAGGAAGTGACATGTTTTACTCTGCAACTAACTCCTCCTAGAGATTTAATGACATCAACATAATATTTAGGTCAGTTTAATCTAAAGGCCTTTGTGATGTTAAATTGCGAAGAGCTTGAGTTTTCGCTAATGGGCGTGTCCTTGGCGGCATCACAAATTTCGATGTCTCGCCATGGGAATAAAAGTTGTTGTAACTCAGCCATGCAATAACCGATCTGCCCCAGACTTCACACGTTCGATAAGAATCCAGGTCTGAACACATCTAAATATGAATATTCCATTATAATCAGAGCGCCACCTGTTGGCAACAGGAAGTGATATGTTTTACACTAACTTAAACATGCAATATCCAATCTGCACCAAACTTCACATGTTTGACAAGACTCCTGACCTGAAAAGATCTAAGTGACCATATTCATATAAATTCATAGCACCACCTGTTGGCAACAGGAAGTGATATGCTTTACACTAACTTAAACATGCAATGTCCAATCTGCACCAAACTTCACATGTTTGACAAGACTCCTGACCTGAAAAGATCTAAGTGACGATATTCATATAAATTCATAGCGCCACCTGCTGGCAACAGGAAGTGATATGTTTTACTCTGTAACTAACTCCTCCTAGAGATTTAATGACTTCAACATAATATATAGGTCAGTCTAATCTAAAGGCCTTTGTGATGTTGAATTGCAAAGAGCTTGAGTTTTCGCTAATGGGCGTGTCTATGGCAGCGTGACAAAATTCGATGTCTCGCCATGGGAATAGAAGCTGTTGTTACTCAGCCATAAAATGTCCGATCTGCCCCAAACTTCACATGGTTGATAAGAGCCATGGCATGAAGACATCTACATGTTAATGTTCACTTATGGACATAGCGCCACCAGCTGGCAGCAGGTTTGGTACGTATAAATGACTTTGACATATTCCTCTATATTTGCCTTTTTAAATGCATATTGCTCACCGTTCCCTGTCATTCTGAAGCCACCGGTCGGCGGTGCCGGGTGCGAGGTCCCTTCCATCGCTGCTTGCAGCTTTAATTATTATTATTATTCTTTTAATCTAAACTTAATCGCATTTTAGAGGGCCTAAACATGCTCGAAAAGTCAGGAAATTTTGCACACGCATCAGAACTGGTGGAAACTTACGTCTTATATGGTTTTCAGAAGTAGGTGTGGCAAAATGGCTCGACAGCGCCACCTATACTCATTCAGCGGAGAGCCCTCGGGCTACGTTTCACGTACATGTATGAAAATCGGTACACTCATGTAACATAACAATACCTACAAAAAAGTCTCTTGGAACGAAATCCGAAGCCCAACAGGAAGTCGGTGATTTTGAATTTTCTCGTCATATTTAGTGACATTTTTGCCATTTGCAGGTGTCATACTTTAACGAAGTCCTCCCAGAGATTTTATCGGATGAACACCAAAATTGGTCATTGCAATCTAAAGCCCTTTGTGACGTTAAATTGCAAAGATCTAGAGTTTTCATCGGAGGGCGTGTCCGTGGTGTCCTCTCAAATTTCGATGTTTCGCCATGAAACAGGAAGTTGTTATAACTCAGGCATGCTATGTCCGATCTGCACCAAACTTCACATGTTTGATAAGACTCCTGATATGAAGAGATCTACATGACCATATTCAGTTATAGTAATAGCGCCACCTGCTGGCAACAGGAAGTGACATGTTTTACTCTGTAACTAACTCCTCCTACAAATTTAATGACATCAACATAATATTTAGGTCAGTCTAACCTAAAGGCCTTTGTGATGTTAAATTGCGAAGATCTAGAGTTTTAATGGGAGGGCGTGTCCGTGGCGTCCTGTCAAATTTCGATGTCTCGCCATGGGAATAAATGTTGTTGTAACTCAGCCATACGATGTTCGATCTGTCCCAAACTTTACACGTTTGATAAGAGCCATGACCTGAAGACATCTATGTGACAATGTTTAGTTATAGACATAGCGCCACCTGCTGGCAACAGGAAATTACTTGTTTAACACTAACTTTAACATGCAATGTCCAATCTGCACCAAACTTCATATGTTTTTTAAAAGTACCGGATGAAGACATCTACATGCCAATGTTCAGTTATGGACGTTGCGCCACCAGCTGGCAGCAGGTTTGGTACATATAAATGACTTTGACATATTCCTCTATATTTCCCTTTTTAAATGCATATTGCTCACTGTTCCCTGTCTTTCTGAAGCCACCGGTCGGCGGTGAGCCGGGCGAGGTCCCTTCCATCGCTGCTTGCAGCTTTAATTAGGGACCGAGCACCGATGGTGCGAGGACCCTATTGAATATGCTCCGTTTATTATTAGGGACCGAGCACCGATGGTGCAGAGGACCCTATTGAATCTGCTCCGTTTATTATTAGGGACCGAGCACCGATGGTGCGAGGACCCTATTGAATCTGCTCCGTTTATTATTATTATTATTATTATTATTATTATTATTCTTCTTCCTCTCCAAACTTAATCGCATTTTAGAGGGCCTAAACATGCTCGAAAAGTCTGGAAACTTTGCACACGCGTCAGAACTGGTGAAAATTTACGTCTGATATGGGTTTCAGAAGTAGGTGTGGCAAAATGGCTCGACAGCGCCACCTATAAATATTCAGCGGAGTGCGCATCGAGCTACGTTTCACGTACATGTACGAAAATCGGTACACTCATGTAACTTAACAATACCTACAAAAAAGTCTCTAGGTACAAAATCAGAAACCCAACAGGAAGTCGGTTATTTTGAATTTTCTCGTCATATTTTGTGTCATTTTTGCCATTTTCAGGTGTCATACTTTAACGAACTCCTCCCAGAGATTTATTCGGATGAACACCAAAATTGGTCATTGTAATCTAAAGCCCTTTTTGACGTTAAATTGCGAAGATCTAGAGTTTTCATCGGAGGGCGTGTCCGTGGCGTCCTGTCAAATTTTGATGTTTCGCCATGAAACAGGAAGTTGTTATATCTCAGGCATGCTATGTCCGATCTACACCAAACTTCACATGTTTGATAAGAATCCTGACCTGAAGAGATCTAAGTGACCATATTCAGTTATAGTCATAGCGCCACCTGCTGGCAACAGGAAGTGACATGTTTTACTCTGTAACTAACTCCTCCTAGAGATTTAATGACATCAACATAATATTTAGGTCAGTTTAATCTAAAGGCCCTTGTGATGTTAAATTGCGAAGAGCTTTAGTTTTCGCTAATGGGCGTGTCCTTGGCGGCATCACAAATTTCGATGTCTCGCCATGGGAATAAAAGTTGTTGTAACTCACCATGCAATAACCAATCTGCCCCAGACTTCACACGTTCGATAAGAATCCAGGTCTGAACACATATAAATATGAATATTCCATTATAATCAGAGCGCCACCTGCTGGCCACAGGAAATGACTTGATTTACACTAACTTAAACATGCAATGTCCAATCTGCACCAAACTTCACATATTTGGTAAGAATCCTGACCTGAAGAGATCTAAGTGACCATTTTCAGTTATAGTCATAGCGCCACCTGCTGGCAACAGGAAGTGACATGTTTTACTCTGTAACTAACTCCTCCTAGAGATTTAATGACATCAACATAATATTTAGGTCAGTCTAATCTAAAGGCCTTTGTGATGTTATATTGCGAAGAGCTTGAGTTTTCGCTAATGGGCGTGTCCATGGCGGCGTGACAAAATTCGATGTCTCGCCATGGGAATAGAAGCTGTTGTTACTCAGCCATAAAATGTCCGATCAGCCCCAAACTTCACACGTTTGATAAGAGCCATGGCCTGAAGACATCTACGTGCCAATGTTTAGTTATAGACATAGCGCCACCTGTTGGCTACGGGAAATTAATTGTTTTATAGTAACTTAAATATGCAATGTCCAATCTGCACCAAACTTCACATATTTTGTAAGAGTCCTGCCCGGAAGACATTTAAAGGCCAATATTCAGATGTAACCATAGCGCCATCTGTTGACAACAGGATGTGTCAGGCTTTACACTAACTCAAACATACTATGTTCAATCTGCACCAAACTTCATATGTTCGATAAAGGTGCTAGCCTGAAGACATCTATATGTTAATGTTCAGTTATGGACATAGCGCCACCAACTGGAAGCAGGTTTGGCACATTTAAATGACCTTAACATATCCCTCTATATTTGCAATTTTAAATACATATTGCTCACCGTTCCCTGTCTTTCTGAAGCCACCGGTTGGCGGTGAGCCGGGTGCGAGGTCCCTTCCATCGCTGCTTGCAGCTTTAATTATTATTATTATTCTTCACCAAACTTAATCGCATTTTAGAGGGCCTAAACATGCTCGAAAAGTCAGGAAACTTTGCACACGCATCAGAACTGGTGAACATTTACGTCTGATATGGGTTTCAGGAGTAGGTGTGGCAAAATGGCTCGACAGCGCCACCTATAAATATTCAGCGGAGTGCGCCTCGAGCTACGTTTCACGTAAATGTACGAAAATTGGTACACTCATGTAACATAACAATACATACAAAAAAGTCTCTTGGTACGAAATCAGAAACCAAACAGGAAGTCGGTTATTTTGAATTTTCTTGTCATATTTTGTGTCATTTTTGCCATTTTCAGGTGTCATACTTTAACGAACTCCTCCCAGAGATTTATTCGGATGAACACCAAAATTAGTCATTGTAATCTAAAGCCCTTTGTGACGTTAAATTGCGAAGATCTAGAGTTTTCATCGGAGGGCGTGTCCATGGCGTCCTGTCAAATTTCGATGATTCGCCATGAAACAGGAAGTTGTTATAACTCAGGCATGCAATGTCCGATGTGCACCAAAATTCACATGTTTGATAAGACTCCTGACCTGAAGAGATCTAGGTGACCACATTCATATAAATTCATAGCGCCACCTGCTGGCAACAGGAAGTGATATGTTTTACTATGCAACTAACTCCTCCTAGAAATTTAATGACATCAACATAATTTTTAGTTCAGTCTAATCTAAAGGCCTTTGTGATGTTAAATTGCGAAGAGCTTGAGCTAATGGGCGTATCCATGGCAAAGTGACAAAATTCGATATCTCGCCATGGGAATAGAAGCTGTTGTTACTCAGCCATAAAATGTCCGATCTGCCCCAAACTTCACATGGTTGATAAGAGCCATGGCCTGAAGACATCTACGTGCTAATGTTTAGTTATAGACATAGCGCCACCTGCTGGCTACAGGAAATTACTTGTTTTACACTAACTTAAACATGCAATGTCCAATCTGCACCAAACTTCACATATTTGGTGAGAGTCCTGGCCTGAAGACATCTAAATGCCAATATTCAGATGTAATCATAGCGCCACCTGTTGACAACAGGATATATCATGCTTTACACTAACTTAAACATGCAATGTCCAATCTGCACCAAACTTCACATGTTTGATAATAGTACTGGTTTGAAGACATCTAAATGCCAATGTTCAGTTAAAGACATAGCGCCACCAGCTGGCAGCAGGTTTGGCACATATAAATGACTTTGACATATTCCTCTATATTTACCTTTTTAAATGCATATTGCTCACCGTTCCCTGTGATTCTGAAGCCACCGTTCGGCGGTGCCGGGTGCGAGGTCCCTTCCATCGCTGCTTGCAGCTTTAATTAGAGCCCAAGCCAGAAAAGCGCAGGGCCTATTGTTTTCCTTAGGATTCTTTAATTTTTTTTTATTTTTTTGACTATCCGGGCATTTTTGGGGGGCTTAACATGGTCAAAAACTCTTGAAAATTTGCGCACACATTGGAACCCGCGGCAGTTAGGACGCCGCTGAGGCTGGGACCCGGGCGTGGCACAGAGGCTCTACGGCGCCCCCTGGAATACCATCAGAAAACTTGATGTGTAGCTCACACATACTTGCACGTATTCATATGAAACTCAGTACACATATAGATCTTATCGAGCTGAACAACTTTTGCGCTGCATGTCATGGGCTCCGCCCAACAGGAAGTCGGCTATTCAGGGCGGTTTAAAAAGCACATGCTCTGGAATTTGAAATACTCCTCCCAGGATTTTCAACACACGAGCACCAAACCCGTTGAACGTGATCTCAAGACATTGGGGATGCTAAATTGCGGAGGGATTTTTGATATCTCGAACGGTTTGCCCGTGGCGAGGTGATGAATTTATGGCGAGAATTGAGAGACAGGAAGTGTCTAATAAAGTCCACATACATTGTCTGATTTTGATCACACTTCAGTGGTTTGTTCGGTGTATGAAGCCGATCGCATCGATGTGACAATTATGAGGCAAAGTTATAGCGCCACCAACTGGCAGCAGGAAGTGTGTGATTTTCAAAATGCTTTGAATTCACCATCTTACTTTTACCCAATTTGCTTCAAACTTCATCAGAATACTGTAAACACACGGCCGATGTGAAACTGTGAAGGAAATATTGATATCTAAAATGCTGTTGCCATGGCAACATGTCAACCCTCAATATTCTTTTTTTGGTGATTTTGAGGCTATCCGGGCATTTTTGGGGGGCTTAACATGGTCAAAAACTCTTGAAAATTTGCACACACATTGGAACCCGCGGCAGTTAGGACGCCGCTGAGGCTGGGACCCGGGCGTGGCACAGAGGCTCTACGGCGCCCCCTGGAACACATCAGAAAACTTGATGTGTAGCTCACACATACTTGCACGTATTAATATGAAACTCGGTACACATATAGATCTCATCGGTTTGTTCGGTGTATGAAGCCGATCGCATTGATGTGATAATTATGAGGCAAAGTTATAGCGCCACCAACTGGCAACAGGAAGTGTGTCCTTTTCAAAATGCTTTGAATTCACCATCTTACTTTTACCCAATTTGCTTCAAACTTCATCAGAATACTGTAAAAACACGGCCGATGTGAAACTGTGAAGGGAATATTGATATCTAAAATACTGTTGTCATGGCAACGCGTCAAACCTCAATATTCTTTTTTTGGTGATTTTGAGGCTATCCGGGCATTTTTGGGGGGCTTAACATGGTCAAAAACTCTTGAAAATTTGCACACACATTGGAACCCGCGGCAGTTAGGACGTTGCTGAGGCTGGGACCCGGGCGTGGCACAGAGGCTCTACGGCGCCCCCTGGAACACATCAGAAAACTTAATGTGTAGCTCACACATACTTGCATGTATTAATATGAAACTCGGTACACATATAGATCTCATCGAGCCGAACAACTTTTGCACCGCATGTCATGGGCTACGCCCAACAGGAAGTCAGCTATTCTATTGTTTTCCTTAGGAATCGTTTTTTTTTTTTTTTGACTATCCGGGCATTTTTGGGGGGCTTAACATGGTCAAAAACTCTTGAAAATGTGCACACACATTGGTACCCGCGGCAGTTAGGACGCCGCTGAGGCTGGGACCCGGGCGTGGCACAGAGGCTCTACGGCGCCCCCTGGAAAACCATCAGAAAACTTGATGTGTAGCTCACACATACTTGCACGTATTAATATGAAACTCGGTACACATATAGATCTTATCGAGCTGAACAAATTTTGTGTCACATGTCATGGGCTCCGCCCAACAGGAAGTCGGCTATTCAGGGCTGTTTAAAAAGCACATGCTCTGGAATTTGAAATACTCCTCCCAGGATTTTCAACACACGAGCACCAAACCCGGTGAACGTGATCTCAAGACATTGGGGATGCTAAATTGCGGAGGGATTTTTGATATCTCGAATGGTTTGCACGTGGCGAGGCGATGAAGTTATGGCGAGAATTGAGATACAGGAAGTGTCTAATAAAGTCCACATACATTGTCTGATTTTGATCACACTTCAGTGATTTGTTCGGTGTATGAAGCCGATCGCATCGATGTAACAATTATGAGGCAAAGTTATAGCGCCACCAACTGGCAGCAGGAAGTGTGTCATTTTCAAAATGCTTTGAATTCACCATCTTAATTTTACCCAATTTGCTTCAAACTTCATCAGAATACTGTAAAAACACGGCCGATGTGAAATTGTGAAGGGAATATTGATATCTAAAATACTGTTGCCATGGCAACGTGTCAAACCTCAATATTTCTTCTGGTGGTTTTGAGGCACTTAAGTTGTTTAGAATTTCATAAAACTCAACACACACCTCAGTATTAATTATAGATAGACACTGGCAAAAGCTCATTAACGGGCGTGGAGGAGGCACTCTATAGCGCCACCTTTTGTCAAAACATGGGGGGTTAATTTTAGCTACAGTCATCAAACTCAGTACATATATTGTTCTCATCAAGCCGGACAACTTTCTAATTTACACTCATTAGCTACGACCAACAGGAAGCCGGCTATTTTTATTTTAATGTCAATTTCTGGAATAATCAAGCTGCAAACTAATTCATACTCCTCCAAGAAGAAACAAGTAGTTCACACCAAACTTTGTCAACATGATGCCAAGACACTGAAGATGCTAAATTGCGAACGGCTTGCGGATAGCTTGAACGGTGTTTAAATAGTGGTTTATTAAAGTGAGAGAAAAAACAGATAGCAGAAATATCTTATATCTTTAAAAAAAGTTTTCTCCAAAAACTTCAAAACTATTTACATGCAGGAAAAAAGTCATTCTGAGGAAGTATGGTTAGTTTCATGACTTTACAAAACTCTATGGATGAGAGAAAATTAAAAAACTATCAATCATTTGCTCACACTCTTCTCTCTTCTATGACTGTGTGTGTGAGGAGGGCCGGCCCTGTGTGTGTGTGTGTGTGTGTGGTGTGAAGTGAGTGGGTGGGGGTGATCGGGCTGTCTTTTAAGTTTGACAGAGAGAGAGAGAGAGAGAGAGAGAGATCAGCCAGCCTCAGGACACACACACACTCACACACATTCGGCCCACACACATTATAAACACTGAAATAAACACTATTTACTAATTTACTTACCTAATAAATCATAGTACAGTTATTTAAATTTAAGCTATCACTGATAATAGGTAAAAGGAGAAGACTGTAATACTAAGGATGAACACCAGATGACAAGTCACATCAACACCGTATGAGTGGGGGGTTGGACAATGTCTATGGTCTCATATTAAGCCATAAATGACATGATTTACAGTTCAGATACAGGTTTTCACAAAAACAAAAATCTTAAAATGGCTTTTTAGCCTTTAAACCATTTTTATGAAAAGGGATAAGTTCAACATAAATTATATTAATTTAAAATGTATAAATATTATGGTCTTAATTGTTTAGATTTTTAGTAGGCACATTAACTTTTTTCATTCATATTGATTCTCTGGCACGAGGTGGTGCTTCAGGAGCGGCTTAATATAGTGTATTCCCCGGTAACAGCTGTACACAAAAGCAGCACCGTCCTCGCTCATAAGCGCTGTTTTATCAGGCATTATAGGCAAGATGAAATGAAAATGCCAACGACACATTTCTGAGGACAGTCGGTTCCCTTCAGAGATATATAAACATCCGCGCTGCGTTTTGAATTTAAAACGTGCAGCGCTCATATTTATTCAATGACATCATTACCTTTTGAATTTTAATCAGCCCTTTCACGATTGAAACTGAAAGACCTCTTGAAATTATAAATGAAGACTTTTCTTAAACCATTTAACGTATTTACAACATTTTACAGCCTTAAATTTGATACAACTAAATTGAGGAGTTTATAAGGACCTGTGGGAGCCTTGTATTTAAGGTAGCCCATCGGGCAGGACAGTGATACATATTGGTAGCCCGATTGGTAAACACAATAGCCCCGGGACGACGTGCTAGCGATTTTGCTAGAATTGCTGAAATTGCTGGAATTGAGAACCGCTGCTGTAACTATAGTTCAATAATATTGTTTTAAACATTAGTTAATTCAAAACTAACAGACTAAGTACTAACAGCATATTTTGACTGTATTTGTGTAAGTATTTTTTATTTTAGGTCATGGTACAGTAACAAATGTACATTAACACATTTTTATTTATAATGTAGTAGTCAATTTTGAACATAATATTAACTAAGATTAATAAATGCTATACAAACTATATTGTTCATTTTAACTTATATAATGTTAAAAGCTAAAACCTTATTGAAAACGGTTTGTTACAAAAGTTGAATATATTGTTCTCTGTGTGTGTGTGTGAGAGAGAGAGAGAGAGAGAGAGAGAGAGAGAGAGGGAAGAGAGTGACTAATATTAATAAATGTTGTATAATTATTGTTCATGTTAATTAATATAGTTAATGCTAATAACTGAAACCTTATTGAAATTATAATGTTAAAAGCTAAAAACCTTATTGAAAAGTTTTCTATATTGTTATTTTGTGTGTGTGTGTGTGTGTGTGAGAGAGAGAGAGAGAGAGAGAGAGGGAAGAGAGTGACTAATATTAATAAATGTTGTATAATTATTGTTCATGTTAATTAATATAGTTAATGCTAATAACTGAAACCTTATTGAAAGTATAATGTTAAAAGCTAAAAACCTTATTGAAAAGTTTTCTATATTGTTATTTTGTGTGTGTGTGTGTGTGTGTGTGTGTGTGTGTGTGTGTGTGAGAGAGAGAGAGGATAGCTAGAGACTAACATTAATAAATGCTGTATAATTATTGTTCATGTTAATTAATATAGTTAATGCTAATAACTGAAACCTTATTAAAAGGATTACCAAAGTGTTATATTTAGTTTTGTGTGTGTGTGTGTCTTGATGGCTCAGATTAACCCTTCCATTAATGTATCCCTTAAATCCAAACTGCTAGAGGGTCACTGTAATGCATGTGCCTGCTAGGGTTGTGTCGGTGAGGAAATTTTCCTACCGGTTAATCGACCTGATGTCACACCGGTTATAATGGTATCACCGTGGTGGGGGGTCATTTGAGTTTTCCCTCTTTTCCCCTTTTCTTAGGTTTTAAATAGCCTGTAAGCACCGGTCGCGTTTTACTTTGACTTTGTTATCAGCGGCAATTCTGCGTCAAGCAGTGTTTAAATAAAATAAAAATCAGCAAATACTGTGGAACCAAATAAATGAGAAACAAATGTTTTTTTTTTAAACATCACATCAGTGATGCCTAATAGATCGATCGTGAAGACAATGCTGGAAGATGCGCTTTAGGTCAGTGTTTCTCAACCAGGGGGGCGAGAGATAAAACTACAATATAATATATTCACTAATATTATGACTCGCCTGTTAAGTCATGTAAAAAATATAGGTTATAAATAAATAACAGTACCACCTCTCTACATATTCTGTGTTTCGGAGCAGCAAAACGTCTCTCATCACGCTGTGTGAATACAGACTGAATAGCTGAATAGCGGCTCAAAAAATGAGTTGGTAAAAATTTACAATAAATGATCTTAGGTTGACAGTAGCTAATGCATTAACTAACAATGAACAATATATTTGTACAGCTTTTTTTTATGTTAGTAAAAATAGTCAGGCATTATTAGATGCTTTATAAGTATTGATCATGTTAATTAATATAGTTAATGTTAATAACTGAAACCTTTTCGAAAGTGTTACTAAAGTTTTATATGTTGTTCTGTGTGTGTATGTATTGCGCACACTTAATGGTTTGGATTGACCCTTTAATTGCCGTATCCCTTAAAACCAGACAGCCAGAGGGTTACTGTAAATGCATGTGTGAGAGAGACTGAGAGAGAGAGAGAGAGAGAGAGAGAGAGAGAGAGAGAGATAGCATCTGTTTAAACTGTGTGTTTCACAGAGTTGGTGGTTTGGATTAACCCTTTAATTGCCGTGCCCCTTAAAACCAGACTGCTAGAGGGTTACTGTAAATGCATGTGCCCGCTGGGCACCGCTTTCCTGATGCCACCGGGGTGGCGTTTGCATCGGCTTGGGCCCGCCATCGCTGCTTGCAGCTATATTTAGGGACCGAGCACCGATGGTGCGAGGACCCTATTGTATCTGTGTTGTTTATTATTATTCTTTTCCAAACTTAATCGCATTTTTGAGGGCCTAAACATGCTCGAAAAGTCAGGAAATTTTGCACACGCATCAGAACTGGTGGAAATTTACGTCTTATATGGGTTTCAGAAGTAGGTGTGGCAAAATGGCTCGACAGCGCCACCTATACTCATTCAGCGGAGAGCCCTCGGGCTACATTTCACGTACATGTATGAAAATCGGTACACTCATGTAACATAACAATACCTACAAAAAAGTCTCCTGGAACGAAATCCGAAACCCAACAGGAAGTCGGTTATTTTGAATTTTCTCGTCATATTTAGTGACATTTTTGCCATTTGCAGGTGTCATACTTTAACGAACTCCTCCCAGAGATTTATTCGGATGAACACCAAAATTGGTCATTGTAATCTAAAGCCCTTTGTGACATTAAATTGCGAAGATCTAGAGTTTTCATCGGAGGGCGTGTCCGTGGCGTCCTGTCAAATTTCGATGTTTCGCCATGAAACAGGAAGTCGTTATATCTCAGGCACGCTATGTCCGATCTGCACCAAACTTCACATGTTTGATAAGACTCCTAATATGAAGAGATCTACGTGACCATATTCAGTTATAGTAATAGCGCCACCTGCTGGCAACAGGAAGTGACATGTTTTACTCTGTAACTAACTCCTCCTACAGATTTAATGACATCAACATAATATTTAGGTCAGTCTAACCTAAAGGCCTTTGTGATGTAAAATTGCGAAGATCTAGAGTTTTCGTTAAAGGGCGTGTCCTTGGCGGCATCACAGATTTCGATGTCTCGCCATGGGAATAAAAGTTGTTGTAACTCAGCCAAACAATGTTCGATCTGCCCCACACTTCACATGTTCGATAAGAATCCAGGCCTGAACACATCTGAATATGGGTTTCAGAAGTAGGTGTGGCAAAATGGCTCGACAGCGCCACCTATACTGATTCAGTGGAGAGCCCTCAGGCTACGTTTCACGTACATGTATGAAAATCGGTACACTCATGTAACATAACAATACCTACAAAAAAGTATCCTGGAACGAAATCCGAAACCCAACAGGAAGTCGGTTATTTTGAATTTTCTCGTCATATTTAATGACATTTTTGCCATTTGCAGGTGTCATACTTTAACGAACTCCTCCCAGAGATTTATTCGCATGAACACCAAAATTGGTCATTGCAATCTAAAGCCCTTTGAGACGTTAAATTGCAAAGATCTAGAGTTTTCATTGGAGGGCGTGTCCGTGGCGTCCTGTCAAATTTCGATGTTTCGCCATGAAACAGGAAGTTGTTATAACTCAAGCATGCTATGTCCGACCTGCACCAAACTTCACATGTTTGATAAGACTCCTGATATGAAGAGATCTACATGACCATATTCAGTTATAGTAATAGCGCCACCTGCTGGCAACAGGAAGTGACATGTTTTACTCTGTGACTAACTCCTCCTAGAGATTTAATGACATCAACACAATATTTGGTCAGTCTAACCTAAAGGCCCTTGTGATGTTAAATTGCGAAGATCTAGAGTTTTCGTTAAAGGGCGTGTCCTTGGCGGCATCACAGATTTCGATGTCTCATCATGGGAATACAATTCGATGTCTCGCCATGGGATTAGAAGATGTCGTTACTCAGCCGTAAAATGTCCGATCTGTCCCAAACTTCACCCGTTTGATAAGAGCCATGGCCTGAAGACATCTCTGTGTCAATGTTTAGTTATAGACATAGCGCCACCTGCTGGCAACAGGAAATTACTTGTTTTACACTAACTTAAACATGCAATGCCCAATCTGCACTAAACTTCACACATTTGATAAGAGCCATGGCCTGAAGACATCTACGTGACAATGTTTAGTTATAGACATAGCGCCACCTGCTGGCAACAGGAAATTACATGTTTTACACTAACTTAAACATGCAATGTCCAATCTGCACCAAAATATATATGTTTTTTAAAAGTACTGGATGAAGACATCTACATGCCAATATTCAGTTATGGACGTTGCACCCACCAGCTGGCAGCAGGTTTGGTTCATATAAATTACTTTGACATATTCCTCTATATTTACCTTTTTAAATGCATATTGCTCACTGTTCCCTGTCTTTCTGAAGCCACCGGTCGTAGAGGTCTGCTACCCGACCCGAACCCGCGGGTCCCGAAATAGTTTCGGGTTAATGTTTAATGGATAGCTTCAGGCTCGGGTCGGGTTCGGGTTTGTAGCTAAACCAAAACTATATGCAGAGGCTTTGCTGCTTTCATAGACGCACGCACACACATTGCACACAGATATCAGAGATCGCGCACAAACAGCACGGAAACTTTTATTAGTAAAATAGCTTCGACAGGCTACTGACTCGCACGTCACAACATTATATTTATCTGCAATGAGGTGGCAAAATCGCTGTTTTTGAAGTAACTAAGCCTCATTGCTTATAGAGAGACATGCGCAGAAGCAGGTTCACATGCACGCGCAACTTTCCTTGGTCTGACTCTCTTGCTCGCTCGGTCGATCGGTCTCTCTCTCTCTCTCGCTAATTCAAATAAACGATTAATTCATTCAAATAAATACAATCTTATTTAAGATCTTATGTCTGATTTAAAGTAGACAGAATGCTAACGAGCCTTAACTGACAAAAAATGACCATAATTTGCACGGAGGAAGAATTATCTTCTTGTCCTTACAAAATTCATAAACTTGGCAGAATGTATGTGATCGCTTCTCCTGATGTTCACAAACTTTCATAACTGGTAAATGTTTGTGAAATGGCAGAGCCTTGATTAATCTGTTTCTTTGCATGCAATCGTGAAATGCAGCCTTTTTCCTTTTTTTAGTTGGCTATTCGATGGGGGGGGGGGATTTCGGGTCGGGTTCGGGCTCTAAATTTAACTGTGCCGCTCGGGTCGGGTCGGGTTGGGTCAGACGATCTCGGGTACGGGCCGGGTTCGGGCTTCAGTTTTGAGCCCGTGCAGACCTCTAACCGGTCGGCGGTGAGCCAGGCGAGGTCCTTTCCATCGCTGCTTGCAGCTTTAATTAGGGACCGAGCACCGATGGTGCAGAGGACCCTATTGAATCTGCTCCGTTTATTATTATTATTATTATTCTTCTTCTCCAAACTTAATCGCATATTAGAGGGCCTAAACATGCTCGAAAAGTCAGGAAACTTTGCACACGCATCAGAACTGGTGAAAATTTACGTCTGATATGGGTTTCAGGAGTAGGTGTGGCAAAATGGCTCGACAGCGCCACCTATAAATATTCAGCGGAGTGCGCCTCGAGCTACGTTTCACGTACATGTACGAAAATTGGTACACTCATGTAACTTAACATTACCTACAAAAAAGTATCTTGGTACGAAATCAGAAACCAAACAGGAAGTCGGTTATTTTTAATTTTCTCATCATATTTTGTGTCATTTTTGCCATTTTCAGGTGTCATACTTTAACGAACTCCTCCCAGAGATTTTTCCAGATGAACACCAAAATTCGTCATTGTAATCTAAAGCCCTTTGTGACGTTAAATTGCGAAGATCTAGAGTTTTCATCGGAGGGCGTGTCCGTGGCGTCCTGTCAAATTTTGATGTTTCAATGATGTTTTGATGTTTTGATGCCTTTGTGATGTTAAATTGCGAAGAGCTTAAGATTTCGCTAATGGGCGTGTCCTTGGCGGCATCACAAATTTCGATGTCTCGCCATGGGAATATAAGCTGTTGTTACTCAGCCATAAAATGTCCGATCTGTCCCAGACTTCACATGTTCGATAAGAATCCAGGCCTGAACACAGCTAAATACGAATATTCCATTATAATCAGAGCGCCACCTGCTGGCAACAGGAAATGACTTGTTTTATACTAACGTAAACATGCAATGTCCAATCTGCACCAAACTTCACATATTTGTTAAGACTCCTGACCTGAAGAGATCTAGGTGACCACATTCATATAAATTCATAGCGCCACCTACTGGCAACAGGAAGTGATATGTTTTACTCTGCAACTAACTCCTCCTAGAAATTTAATGACATCAACATAATTTTTAGTTAAGTCTAATCTAAAGGCCTTTGTGATGTTAAATTGTGAAGAGATTGAGTTTTCGCTAATGGGCGTGTCCATGGCAGCGTGACAAAATTCGATACCTCGCCAAGGGAATAGAAGCTGTGGTTACTCAGCCATAAAATGTCCGATCTGCCCCTAACTTCACATGGTTGATAAGAGCCATGGCCTGAAGACATCTACGTTTTAATGTTTAGTTATGACATAGCGCCACCTGCTGGCTAAAGGAAATTACTTGTTTTACACTAACTTAAACATGCAATGTCCAATCTGCACCAAACTTCACATATTTGGTGAGAGTCCTGGCCTGAAGACATCTAAATGCCAATATTCAGATGTAATCATAGCGCCACCTGTTGCAACAGGATATGCCAGGCTTTACACTAACTTAAACATGCAATGTCCAATCTGCACCAAACTTCACATGTTTGATAATAGTACTGGTTTGAAGACATCTAAATGCCAATGTTCAGTTAAAGACATAGCGCCACCAGCTGGCTGCAGGTTTGGCACATATAAATGACTTTGACATATTCCTCTATATTTACCTTTTTTAAATGCATATTGCTCACCGTTCCCTGTCATTCTGAAGCCACCGTTCGGCGGTGCCGGGTGCGAGATCCCTTCCATCGCTGCTTGCAGCTTTAATTATTATTATTCTTCTTCTTCTCCAAACTTAATCGCATTTTAGAGGGCCTAAACATGCTTGAAAAGTCAGGAAACTTTGCACACACATCAGAACTTGTGAAAATTTACGTCTGATATGGGTTTCAGGAGTAGGTGTGGCAAAATGGCTCGACAGCGCCACCTATAAATATTCAGCGTAGTGCACCTCGAGCTACGTTTCACGTACATTTACGAAAATCGGTACACTCATGTAACTTAACAATACCTACAAAAAAGTCTCTAGGTACGAAATCAGAAACCAAACAGGAAGTCGGCTATTTTGAATTTTCTTGTCATATTTAGTATCATTTTTGCCATTTTCAGTTGTCATACTTTAACGAACTCCTCCCAGAGATATTTCCAGATGAACACCAAAATTGGTCATTGTAATCTAAAGCCCTTTGTGACGTTAAATTGCGAAGATCTAGAGTTTTCATTGGAGGGCGTGTCCGTGGCATCCTGTCAAATTTTGATGTTTCGCCATGAAACAGGAAGTTGTTATATCTCAGGCATGCTATGCCCGATCTACACCAAACTTCACATGTTTGATAAGAATCCTGACCTGAAGAGATCTAAGTGACCATATTCAGTTATAGTCATAGCGCCACCTGCTGGCAACAGGAAGTGACATGTTTTACTCTGTAACTAACTCCTCCTAGAGATTTAATGACATCAACATAATATTTAGGTCAGTTTAATCTAAAGGCCTTTGTGATGTTAAATTGCGAAGAGCTTGAGTTTTCGCTAATGGGCGTGTCCTTGGCGGCATCACAAATTTCAATGTCTCGCCATGGGAATAAAAGTTGTTGTAACTCAGCCATACAATGTCCGATCTGCCCCAGACTTCACAAGTTCGATAATAATCCAGGCTTGAACACATCTAAATACGAACATTCCATTATAATCAGAGCGCCACCTGCTGGCCACAGGAAATTACTTATTTTATACTCACTTAAGCATGAAATGTCCAATCTGCACCAAACTTCACATATTTTGTAAGAGTCCTGCCCTGAAGACATCTAAAAGCCAATATTAAGATGTAACCATAGCGCCATCTGTTGACAACAGGATGTGCCAGGCTTTACACTAACTCAAACATACTATGTTCAATTTGCACCAAACTTCATGTGTTCGATAAAGGTGCTAGCCTGAAGACATCTATATGTTAATGTTCAGTTATGGACATAGCGCCACCAGCTGGCAGCAGATTTGGCACATATATATGACTTTGACATATTCCTCTATATTTGCTTTTTTAAATGCATATTGCTCACTGTTCCCTGTCTTTCTGAAGCCACCGGTTGGCGGTGCCGGGTGCGAGGTCCCTTCCATCGCTGCTTGCAGCTTTAATTAGGGACCGAGCACCGATGGTGCGAGGACCCTATTGTATCTGTGTTGTTTATTATTATTCTTTTCCAAACTTAATCGAATTTTTGAGGGCCTAAACATGCTCGAAAAGTCAGGAAATTTTGCACACGCATCAGAACTTGTGAAAATTTACGTCTGATATGGGTTTCAGGAGTAGGTGTGGCAAAATGGCTCGACAGCGCCACCTATAAATATTCAGCGTAGTGCACCTCGAGCTACGTTTCACGTACATGTATGAAAATCGGTACACTCATGTAACATAACAATACCTACAAAAAAGTCTCCTGGAACAAAATCCGAAACCCAACAGGAAGTCGGTTATTGTAAATTTTCTCGTCATATTTAGTGACATTTTTGCCATTTGCAGGTGTCATACTTTAACGAACTCCTCCCAGAGATTTATTCGGATGAACACCAAAATTGGTCATTGCAATCTAAAGCCCTTTGTGACGTTAAATTGTGAAGATCTAGAGTTTTCATCGGAGGGCGTGTCCGTGGCGTCCTGTCAAATTTTGATGTTTCGCCATGAAACAGGAAGTTGTTATAACTCAGGCATGCTATGTCTGATCTGCACCAAACTTCACATGTTTGATAAGACTCCTGATATGAAGAGATCTACATGACCATGTTCAGTTATAGTAATAGCGCCACCTGCTGGCAACAGGAAGTGACATGTTTTACTCTGTAACTAACTCCTCCTACAGATTTAATGACATCAACATAATATTTAGGTCAGTCTAACCTAAAGGCCTTTGTGATGTTAAATTGCGAAGATCTAGAGTTTTCGTTGAAGGGCGTGTCCATCACAGATTTCGATGTCTCGCCATGGGAATAAAAGTTGTTGTAACTCAGCCATAGAATGTTCGATCTGCCCCAGACTTCACATGTTCGATAAGAATCCAGGCCTGAACACATCTGAATATGGGTTTCAGAAGTAGGTGTGGCAAAATGGCTCGACAGCGCCACCTATACTCATTAAGCGGAGAGCCCTCGGGCTACGTTTGACGTACATGTATGAAAATCGGTACACTCATGTAACATAACAATACCTACAAAAAAGTCTCCTGGAACGAAATCCGAAACCCAACAGGAAGTCGGTTATTTTGAATTTTCTCGTCATATTTAGTGACATTTTTGCCATTTGCAGGTATCATACTTTAACGAACTCCTCCCAGAGAGTTATTCGGATGAACACCAAAATTGGTAATTGCAATCCAAAGCCCTTTGTGACGTTAAATTGCGAAGATCTAGAGTTTTCATCGGAGTGCGTGTCCGTGGCGTCCTGTCAAATTTCGATGTTTCGCCATGAAACAGGAAGTCGTTATAACTCAGGCATGCTATGTCCGATCTACACCAAACTTCACATGTTTGATAAGAATCCTGACCTGAAGAGATCTAAGTGACCATATTCAGTTATAGTCATAGCGCCACCTGCTGGCAACAGGAAGTGGCATGTTTTACTCTGTAACTAACTCCTAGAGATTTAATGACATCAACATAATATTTAGGTCAGTTTAATCTAAAGGCCTTTGTGATGTTAAATTGCGAAGAGCTTGAGTTTTCGCTAATGGGCGTGTCCTTGGCGGCATCACAAATTTCGATGTCTCGCCATGGGTATAAAAGTTGTTGTAACTCAGCCATGCAATAACCGATCTGCCCCAGACTTCACACGTTCGATAAGAATCCAGGCCTGAACACATCTAAATACGAATATTCCATTATAATCAGAGCGCCACCTGCTGGCAACAGGAAATGACTTGTTTTACACTAACTTAAACATGCAATGTCCAATCTGCACCAAACTTAACATGTTTGACAAGAATCCTGACCTGAAAAGATCTAAGTGACCATATTCATATAAATTCATAGCACCACCTGCTGGCAAAAGGAAGTGTTCTGTTTTACTCTGTAACTAACTCCTCCTAGAGATTTAATGACATCAACATAATATATAGGTCAGTCTAATCTAAAGGCCTTTGTGATGTTGAATTGCAAAGAGCTTGAGTTTTCGATAAAAGGGCGTGTCTCTGGCGGCGTGACAAAATTCGATGTCTCACCATGGGAATAGAAGCTGTCGTTACTCAGCCATAAAATGTCCGATCTGTCCCAAACTTCACACGTTTGATAAGAGCCATGGCCTGAAGACATCTCTGTGCCAATGTTTAGTTATAGACATAGCGCCACCTGCTGGCAACAGGAAATTACTTGTTTTACACTAACTTAAACATGCAATGTCCAATCTGCACCAAACTTCACATGTTTTATAAGAGCCATGGCCTGAAGACATCTACGTGCCAATGTTTAGTTATAGACATAGCGCCACCTGCTGGCTACAGGAAATTACTTGTTTTAAACCAAATTCAACATGCAATGTTCAATCTGCACCAAACTTCATTATGTTTTTTCAAATTACTGGTCTGAAGACATATACCAAATTTTCAGTTCAGTAATCTATATAGTGCCACCTGCTGGCCAAAGGAAATTTATTGTTTTACAGTAACTCAAACATGCATTGTCCACTCTGCACCAAACTTCACATATTTGGTAATATTCCAGGCCTGAAAACATCTAAAGGCCAGTATTCAGATGTAACCATAGCGCCACCTGTTGAAAACAGGATGTGTCAGGCTTTACACTAACTCAAACATACTGTCTTCAATCTGCACCAAACTTCACATATTTGGTAAGATTCCTGGCCAGAAGACCTCTAAAGGCCTATATTCAGAAGTAACCATAGCGCCACCTCTTGACAACAGGTTGTATCAGGCTTTACGCTAACTCAAGCATACTATGTCCAATCTGCACCAAACTTCACACATTTGATAAGAGCCATGGCCTGAAGACATCTACGTGCCAATATTCAGGTGTAATCATAGCGCCACCTGTTGACAACAGGATATGCCAGGCTTTACACTAACTCAAACATACCATGTTCAATCTTCACCAAACTTCATATGTTTGATAAAAGTTCTAGCCTGAAGACATCTACATGTTATTGTTCAGTTATGGATGTTGCGCCACCAGCTGGCAGCAGGTTTGGTACATATTAATGACTTTGACATATTCCTCTATATTTACCTTTTTAAATGCATATTGTTCACTTTTCCCTATCTTTCTGAAGCCACCGGTCGGTGGTGAGCCGGGCGAGGTCCCTTTCATCGCTGCTTGCAGCTTTAATTCTTCTTCTTCTTCTTCTCCAAACTTAATCGCATTTTAGAGGGCCTGAACATGCTCGAAAAGTCAGGAAACTTTGCACGCATCAGAACTGGTGAAAATTTACGTCTGATATGGGTTTCAGGAATAGGTGTGGCAAAATGGCACGACAGCGCCACCTATAAATATTCAGCGGAGTGCGCCTCGAGCTACGTTTCATGTACATATACGAAAATTGGTACACTCATGTAACATAACAATACCTACAAAAAAAGTCTCTTGGTACGAAATCAGAAACCAAACAGGAAGTCGGCTATTTTGAATTTTCTTGTCATATTTAGTATCATTTTTGCCATTTTCAGGTGTCATACTTTAACGAACTCCTCCCAGAGATTTATGCAGATGAACACCAAAATTGGTCATTGTAATCTAAAGCCCTTTGTGACGTTAAATTGCGAAGATCTAGAGTTTTCATTGGAGGGCGTGTCCGTGGCATCCTGTCAAATTTTGATGTTTCGCCATGAAACAGGAAGTTGTTATATCTCAGGCAAGCTATGCCCGATCTACACCAAACTTCACATGTTTGATAAGAATCCTGACCTGAAGAGATCTAAGTGACCATATTCAGTTATAGTCATAGCGCCACCTGCTGGCAACAGGAAGTGACATGTTTTACTCTGTAACTAACTCCTCCTAGAGATTTAATGACATCAACATAATATTTAGGTCAGTTTAATCTAAAGGCCTTTGTGATGTTAAATTGCGAAGAGCTTGAGTTTTCGCTAATGGGCGTGTCCTTGGCGGCATCACAAATTTCAATGTCTCGCCATGAAACAGGAAGTTGTTATAACTCAGGCATGCAATGTCCGATGTGCACCAAAATTCACATGTTTGATAAGACTCCTGACCTGAAGAGATCTAGGTGACCACATTCATATAAATTTATAGCGCCACCTACTGGCAACAGGAAGTGATATGTTTTACTCTGCAACTAACTCCTCCTAGAAATTTAATGACATCAACATAATTTTTAGTTAAGTCTAATCTAAAGGCCTTTGTGATGTTAAATTGTGAAGAGATTGAGTTTTCGCTAATGGGCGTGTCCATGGCAGCGTGACAAAATTCGATACCTCGCCAAGGGAATAGAAGCTGTGGTTACTCAGCCATAAAATGTCCGATCTGCCCCTAACTTCACATGGTTGATAAGAGCCATGGCCTGAAGACATCTACGTGCTAATGTTTAGTTATGACATAGCGCCACCTGCTGGCTACAGGAAATTACTTGTTTTACACTAACTCAAACATACCATGTTTAATCTGCACCAAACTTCACATGTTCGATAAAAGTGCTAGCCTGAAGACATCTACATGTTAATGTTCAGTTATGGACATAGCGCCACCAGCTGGCAGCAGGTTTGGCACATATAAATGACTTTGACATATTCCTATATATTTACCTTTTTAAATGCATGTTGCTCACCGTTTCCTATCATTCTGAAACCACCGGTCGTCTGTGAGCCGGGTGCGAGGTCCCTTCCATCGCTGCTTGCAGCTTTAATTTAAACTATATTCACTATATACAAATTTATTCGCTTAACAAATTTATTAACACATTTATGTAAGGTTTTTATCAGATTATGTAAAGTTTGTTCCACTGCTGCTCTAAACTAACAGCATTGGTGATTACCAAAATCCTGTTTTAACTTTCTGTATTGGTTAGTCCTCCAAAATGTAGGGGGACTCTGATGGCAGGATGTATATGGCACACAGGAATATATATTTTCTGGATGAGAGCAGTTCCTTGTGGATTTTAAGCCAGGTGTAGTATTTGCCTTGCTTTACTGTGTTGATGTGGTTGTGGAATTTTGATTTGTACCAGATTATTTGTCCTCCTGAGTTATGGAGAGAATTGAGATACAGGAAGTGTCTAATAAAGTCCACATACATAGCCTAGTTTTGATCACACTTCAGTGGTTTGTTCGGTATATGAAGCCGATCGCATCGATGTGACAATTAGGACTCAAAGTTATAGCGCCACCAACTGGTAGCAGGAAGTGTGTCATTTTCAAAATGCTTTGAATTCAGCATCTTTTATCCAATTTTCTTCAAACTTCATCAGAATAATTTCAAAACACGGCCGATGTGAAACTGTGAAGGGAATATTGATATCTACAATACTGTTTCCATGGCAACATGTCAAACCATAATATTCTATTCTGGTCATTTTGAGGCACTTAAGATGTTTAGAATTTCATAAAACTCAACACAGACATCAGTATTAATTATAGATAGACACTGGCAAAAGCTCATAAGCGGGTGTGGAGGAGGCACTCTATAGCGCCACCTTTTGTCAAAACTTGCGAGGTTAGTTTTAGCTACAATCACCAAACTCAGTATATCGTTCTAATCAAGCCGGACAACTTTCTAATTTACACTCATTATCTACGACCAACAGGAAGCCGGCTATTTTTGTTTTACGGTAAATTTCTGGAATAATCAAGCTGCAAATTAATTCATACTCCAAGAAGAAACAAGTAGTTCACACCAAACTTTGTCAACATGATGCCAAGACACTGAAGATGCTAAATTGCGAACGGCTTGTGGATAGCTTGAACGGTGTTGAAATAGTGATTTATTAAATTGAGAGTAAAAAAGATAGCAGAAATTTTAGGGAAAAAGTCGTTCTGAGGAAGTATGGTTAGTTTCATGACTTTACAAATTTCTATGGATAAGAGAAAATTAAAAACTATCAGGCATTTTATCACACTCTACACTCTCTTCTATGAGTGTGGACTGTGAAGTGAGTGGGTCTGTCTGTTAAGGAATGATCACACAACGTTTCCAACATGTTTTAATTTTAATAGTAAATTTTCTTTGTTGCCAAAGCAGTTTTATTTTTTGTAAACACATGCTGCTTTAAAGGATCACATACACATACACACTGACACACACACACACACAAAGTATGCAGATACCTTTGAGAGGGTTTATTCTCCATAACTTTAAATTCATGTTGCTGAAAAATGTGTTAATGTTATGTGTATGGACTCTTGTTTTTGTTCCACATTAGCTTCCTGTTCACTAATTTTTGCCTCTTACAAAAGACCCAATTCTTCTAAGAAGACAGTAAAGGCTTATGTCATGCTTGAGCTTTAGTTAGGATTAAAGGTAGAAGTTAAGTTGCACAATGTTTAGATTTTATTATTATTTTTTAATACAATTATTTTGATTTATGTCTTAGTTTTAGGTTGTACTATATTTACCTTATTTGTACCTTACCTTATTTGTATTTGTATTTTGAATGAAATATGGCAATTAAATGCCCTAAATGGGTTTAGTTTTCAGTTATTGATATATGCTATTTCAGCAATAACATTTTGAATTTTTCTAAAAAGGAAACAAATTACTTGTTCATTTTAAGAGACTTGTTTTTAAGAGACTTATTTTCTCTTGTATATTTAGTATTGCTCTTTAAAAAGAAAAAGTAGTTATCCGATTAATCGATGGAATTTTCGGTAGAATACTCGATTACTAAAATATTCGATAGCTACAGCCCCATTTTAAACCTTAATTTAACTTTCAACAACAGATATTTCAGCACAATGGATATGTTTGCGCTGAATAGCCTTTTAATTGTCTCCCTCTGTGTTCCGTCTGTCTGACGCGCATGCAAGCGCCCGCCCGGCGCACATTCTGCATCTTAAACTTAACACAGACTGTCAGGACTGATCTTTATACAAAAAATGGAAATGTTCGCGTGAATCTGTGACCTTTATAGATAAGGATATGACCTGAATACTGAACGTTTTTTTGTGCTGAGGACGCACATGCATGTATCACAGCGCCTGACAGGGCAAGCCTTCACACTAATGCATTAACTTAAAGCTCAAAATAAATAATTTTGGGCAGCTTGGATCAGATACTTCTCCCGCAGCATCTCATTCTGTTTCCTTTACTATCTTTAGATAAATTTTGTCCATAGACGCATGTAACCGGCTGAAGTTGGACGTGCACTGTGGGCAGACTCAACTAATCGATAATGAGAATCGTTGTCTATGATTTTCATTAACGATAATAATTGATTTTATCGATTAGTTGTTGCAGGCCTAAATAAAGCGCTATATAAATGCATCATTCATTCATTACCATAAAAATATCTTCCATTGCTACATTCAGCTCAACTGCGTTGCATTTAGCCATTGAAGGATGAATGAGTCATGTTTGCTGGTAAGATGTGCTTGACAGATTGTGGTGTGAAAAAATTCTGCGCTGGTTTTAATTTTATTAATTAGGAACGTGGAAAAGTCGTCAGATGTTAGAGTTGATGAAGGAGGGAGGACATTTTTTTAAAGAGCATCCGAGAATTAGTTGAATTGTTAATTTTGTTATGATAGTATGTCCATTAGCAGATAAGGAAGGAATTTATGTGGTATCTTCTTGTTTAGTGGATATTCATTTAGTGGTATCATTATTACCATATTGTCGTATTTACTCTTGCATATCTGTTGTTGATAAATTTCATTAATCTTGTTACGATTTTGTCTTCATTGCGTTGATGATCCAAGGCTCTACTAGCGATCTAAACCACCAATCTCAGATAAATCAGTTGACCAACTCCCTCCAGTTTGTGAACAGGAACAGCTTGTGGGAAGCAATCCCAAATTGTTAAATTAACAGTCCTTGACTGTAGGCTTGCCGCGATAGACGGTGATGACGGTTATACCGGTGTTAAGCCGCAACACCGTTACGTCAATTGCTCACCGTGGCACCGTCGTTTAGATTGTTAAATTCCATCTGGCTATATATGCGGCAGTTTCGCCATAGGAACTCAGGTTTCTTTGACTGAAGCGACGACTGAGTCGTGCAGCTATCCAGCACGGCAAGTACGCAGTACTCGTTCCGTATCTCAAGGAACTGAGTTTACGACAGTAACTGAGTACTGAGGCGAAGAGGTCTATCCTCGGCATTGCCAAAGATCTCCCAAATTCTCTGAACCGTCTGCGGATGGAGTGTACACTCCTCTGAGGGGACATTGATCTGAGCCTTTCGTTCGTTAAAATTGAGCATCAGAATGGACATATTTGTCAAGGGAGGAAACGAAATGTGGAAAATGCCAGCGAAGAAACACGAATATAGTGTCAGAATCAGCAGTGCTTGCCTCACACTGAACATGTTTAGGTAAAAAGAAACATCATCCTTAATTACAGAAAATGTGTCAAAACATCTCTGGAGAGAACCTTATATTATTAAAATCGAAAATGTTCTCCATATTTGGATCAACATAGGCTACATTTGTGAACTTTTCTGCAATGTCGCGTGCCGAGCAGACGCGATTTCTTTAAGACTGCAAGGGAAGCTCAGCTTCCCCTATAATTGTCAAAAAATTAATGGTCAAATATATGTACTATTATGTTAACATTTTATTGACTAAAAATGCGTTAAACACGTTCATCTCGAACGAAAACAATTTCGTTCAGAATCAGCTACTTAGGTCGGCTGACTCGATTTCCTTCTCATTCATTCCCGTAGCGTACAGTGCATTACTCTGTTGAAGCCCAGCGTCCATTGACTTCAATGGGGCTGCTTTAAACAGTTTTTTTCAGTGCTTAGAAACAAGACGGTCATTGGATAATGCTGCGATTATGTCCCGCCCACGGACGCTCAGCGTCTCTGGGATGAATGGAGGAGTGGGCTGGCCCGGACTCCGAGCGTCTGCGTGATGATTGGAGGGTCTGTCATCTCTTTTTAATCCACTTTTATGTCCTAAAACGCTCGTTTTTTGGGGTCGACAGCTTATAAAAACGTATTTATTGTTTTTTTTTAGCTTGTTTGCTATACACATTGTCACATATCAGCTTTTAGACATATTTTTATTTTTTTTTGTTATAAATAAATGACAAGGAGGCGGCAGCTTCTCGCAATGCAAAGAGACGGTTGGTGTGGGCGTGGGCGTGGTCTTCAGATTATGACGCGTATTACTCTGTGTCTCCATTTCCAACTCAGTCCCATCGCGGATTTTGCATGTGTAGTCGAAAGACAAACTGCTGCAACATTCATCGTATATTTCACACAATTTCACACCACATTCATTGTTTCAGTTTAACATAATTCCCACATTTCCTCCCGTTGAGTTAAATATATATATATATATATATTAGATCGTTTGTTCATTAATTCATATAGTCTGAACTAGCCAGCTAGCAAACTGCACACGATGGCAGACAGTGCTAATATTGTCGACCTGATTTTGGCAAAGCCATTAGAAAGTCTTCCTTACGAGGAGAAACTTAGAATTAAACAGCAGGGCAGATCAACGCCTAAGATTGATTTAGTGCAAAAGATAGGGAAAAGTAACAGGTCTTTTCAGCTCTCCTGGTATGACAAAGTTAGCTGGCTGACTGGAAGTGCTGTGAAAAAGAAAATGTACTGCTGGCCATGTCTCTTGATGAAACCATCTCATGGATGTGTTGTTTGGTCAAAATTGGGGTTTGGAGATCTGTCAAACTTTGACAGGGCATATAAAAGGCATGAAAATAGCAATGAACATGTGAGTGCATGTGCAAGATTAAGTTGCATGGGCAGGATCAGGGTTGAGCATGCAATCAATGAAGGTGCTCGCATTCAAGTGGCTAAACATAATGAAACTGTTAAACAAAACAGGGCCTTCCTAAACCGCCTTATTGATGTGACATCCTTGCTTGGCCGGCAGGAGCTGTCATTTAGGGGACATGATGAGAGTAGTGAATCATCCAACAAGGGGAATTACAGAGAGTTCACAGAAACATTAGCTAAATATGACTCTGTCATGTCCACACAATTCGAATCCTCAACTGTGTTTTCTGGTATGTCACACACTATTCAAAATGACTTGATCTCTGCTCTTGCAGCCACCATTTCTGATCAGATCAGAGATGAAATTCAGGATGCTCCCTTTTTTGGATGGCAGGTGGATGAAACCACTGATATATCCTGCCGTGCCCAACTCTCTGTCATTGTTCGCTATGTGGATAGTGCAGGTAAAATTCAGGAGCGCTTCATTGGATTTTTTGATGTTTCTGGGGGGCGAGATGCTCAGTCCGTTTTTGATGTTTTAAATGAGAACATGCAGGGCCACAATTTTAAGGATAAGCTTGTGGCACAGACCTATGATGGGGCTGCTGTCATGGCTTCAGCTCTCAATGGTCTGCAGGCCAAAGTGAAAGCAATAGCCCCCAGTGCAATGTTTGTGCATTGCTATGCACACAGACTGAATCTGGTGCTGTCACAGGGGGCCAAATGCTTGCCTGAGTGCAGAATTTTTTTTGCATCACTCTCTGGGTTTGCCACATTTTTCTCAAAATCCACAAAGAGGACGTCTTTTCTGGAGTCTGCAGGCTGCTCAAGGTTCTACTCGATGGAATTTCACATCACGGATAGTGAGCACTGTGGCAAAAAGAATTGAGTCTCTTCTTGCATTTGTCAAAGAGAAGAGGTCAGAGGGGGCTTTCCAAGCTGTTTATGCCAAAGCAGCAGATCTCACATCAGACCCAAGAGATGAGCCCATGAGAAAGCGCCGTCTGACCCAATTGCAGGATCCCCAAGAGCGCTACAGAAATCTGTACATGGCCATCCTTGATAACATCTTGGAGCAGATTCCTCGACGTTTTTCAAATTTGGAAAGTATGCTTTTCTTAGAATTAGTCAATCCAGGGAAATTTGATGACATGAGACAAGCATTTCCAGAGGAGGCCTTCCAAAGTGTCCTGAAAAGTTATGGCCATCACTTTGATTCAGGGAGACTGAGGTCTGAACTTCAAGTCCTGTATTCAGATCAGGACTTGCAGAGTAACAGGGGAAAGCTGTGTGATTACTTGGTGTTCCTTAAAGACATGGAGTTGGACAGTGCAATGCCTCAGCTTTACAAACTGTTCTCATTAGTGGCAACAATTGGAGCTACATCTGCAGGTGTAGAAAGGAGCTTCTCCTGTTTAAAGCGGCTCAAGTCCTACACCCGTAACACAATGGGCCAAGGCCGTTTAAGCAGCCTAGCTCTGCTGGCCATTGAGAGGACACTGGTCAAGTCACTGGAAAAGACGCCTAGTTGGTACGACAGGGTTACAGAGCATTTTCTTGAAAAGGAACGTAGGGCAGAATTTACATATAAATAAATGGACAATTTTTATGATTTAGGCCGAAAATGAGCTTCCCCTCTTTAAAAGATCAGCAGCCGCCACTGGTGCCGAGTCACTCTTCCGCGCATCTTACAGACTGTAACTTACAATCACAACTTTATTTTGCTGTTACTCATTTCCAGCAGAATTTCTCAAGATTTTTGTTCGTCACATACATAATTATACAGAATATAACCAGCAGTGAAATGTAATTGGTCAGCTCCCGACAGCATCAGGTGTTTTATTAATGGTGAGTAGAATTATTTATTTATTTAAAGAAATGCAATCGTTTAGATATCATAATATTTAGGCTATAAATAATATTATAAATCTGGTATGTAAATGACATGCGTGCGGCCTGTGAGACTTGCACTTGGACCATAGTGCTGCCCGGTCAAAAAATAGGTAGAGAACCACTGATTGAAACATATAGCCTACAAAATGAAACGAAGTGAAAATATCATGTTATTTTTTGGTTATGAAAACAACCTAGGGGACTGTTAATGAAACATGGAAACTGCTCCTGAATAGAATGAATATCACACCGTCATGAAAATCCTTCCCAGCAAACACACGCAGTACAGTTATGTGATTTGTTGGTGCTGTGGGCTACTTTTATTGTACTGTAGCCTACTGCCGCATGCTTGTAGTTTCTGCGCTTTAGTGAAGTTATATAACGTTACTGCGTGGCGCCACGTTCACGCGTGCTATAGAAGAGCGCATGCCACCAGCACACTATAACATCTGACAGGACAGTTCGTTTTTTTCTGAGGTGAGAGACTTTTTATTTCATAAGTTACAAAAATAACGATAGAATAATGCAACTGACATTAAACCTGTCAACATCTCATCTGACCTCAGATACTGAATTGGGAACGAGCCTTTTTCTCAGGCACTCTTTCTTTACTTAAACTGCCTCGGAGTCAGATGATCTGACAGTGTCAACAGCTTTCATGCACGTCTTTTAAAACAAAAGTCTCGCATCAGAAAAGCATTTAGAAGTAAGTTTTTTGTTGATGTCGTTTCTTTGGCTGTAAACAATCCGCGACCCACTCAGAACGGTCTCGCAACCCACTTTTGGGCTGCATACCCAGCACTTTTGACAGACCAGTTGAGAAACACTGTAATAGATTGTGTTTAACACACAGAAGAGTGACGATCGGGTCAACACAGAGAAGTATAGAAATTCTAAATTACATTAAAAAAAATTAAAAAATAAACTGCGCTGGTATCGGATTGGATCGGTGTCGGCCGATCCTCAGAATTTGCGCTATCGGATCGGTTCTGAAAAAATGGTATTGTTGCATCCCTAGTCCGAATTAAGTATATTGTTTTATTTTTTCATAAATACATCTCTTACTGACAATGGTTTGTTACTCTGAATGTCTATTTGCCAAAAAGAGATAATATTGCCATTGCAATTTAAATGTTTTAAATGCATTTCATTTGCATATGGATGGTTTGAATTGCAGGCTGGATGCTTTGAATTGTAAGCGTGTGAATTTGGGTGGAGGTCAGGCCGCGGCATACCTTCAGAGACTGCTGCAGCTGAAATACCCTGCAAACCAGACTGTCATCACACTAAGCCGCATGGAGGAGCTACTGCATCAGCACAGCTATGTTGCACTAGACTACCAGGAAGGTAAACCAGCACTCTTGGAATTGTGTCATTAATTGCAAGGAAATTATTTCAGCAATTTAGAGGGAAACGTCTTTGGTCTGATACTAAAATTTAGCCTTTGAAAAATGTTGAAAAAAAATGCCTTTGCAAATTGTTTTTGTTTTTGTTTTTTAAATTATTACATAAATGTGATTCAATTGATTGTAAATTCAATTACATTTTAGTTTCAGTTTTCATTATGAAACTAATTGAATTGTTTTGTTTTGTTGCATCATTACTTTAAAGGTGCTATAGAATGGAAAACGTACTCATTTACTATTGTAACCTCGGTTCCCAGAGATACGTAATGAGTACTGCGTCTTGTCTAAAAACGCTACGGGAAAAGCCTTTTTTCTTTCTGACTGAAGCCTTATTCAATCACGCAGTTAAACTGCACGGCCATTGGTTTGTGCAGTGTGTTAAAAAAAAAACAATCTCCCGGCAGCAGAGCTGCACGAGCCTATGGTAACAGAGCCCGCCAGAATGGACGGAGCCATCTGGCTATATATGTGGCAGTTTCGCCATAGGAACTCAGGTTTCTTTGACTGAAGCGACGACTGAGTCGTGCAGCTATCCAGCACGGCAAGTACGCAGTACTCGTTCCGTATCTCAAGGAACTGAGTTTACGACAGTAACCGAGTACTGAGGCGAAGAGGTCTACCTCGGCCTTGCCAAAGATCTCCCAAATTCTCTGAACCGTCTGCGGATGGAGTGTACACTCCTCTGAGGGGACATTGCTCCGAGATAACTTGTCCGCACCTTGGTTCAATTTGCGCGGTATGTGCGCTGCTCTCAGCGAGTGCAGATGGGGTTGAGTCCATACCAGAAGGTGTTCTGCCAATAGACAAAGGCTTTCAAGGAAAGGCCTTCTTGGTGATTTATGTAGGACACCACAGACATGCTGTCCGAGCGGATTAGCACGTGGTGTCCCATCAGGTCTGGCAGGAAGAACTGGCAGGCTCGACATACTGCTAGCATTTACAAGCAGTTGATGTGAAGCACTTTCTCTGCCCTCGCACAGTGGACCGTGTACTGATAAGCCACTCCCTCGAAGGCGAATCTCAAGAATCATCTGTGGTGGGGGGCTATTTGGACGTGAAAGTATGCATCTTTCAGGTCCAGAGAAAAGAACCAGTCCCCTGGCCGAATCTGCCTGAGGATCTGTTTCAATGTGATCAGCCTGAACAACCTTTTCATGAGGATGCAATTTAGGCATCTGAGATCGAGGATGGGCTGGAGGCCACCATCCTTTTTGGGTACAAGGAAGTAATGGCTGTAGAAGCCTGTATCGTCTGAGCTGGAGGAACTCTTTCTATTGCTCCTTTTTCTAGCAGAATTATCACCTCTGAGCGTAGAATGTGAGTGTTCTCGCTTTGCACTGAGGTGGAGACCACGCCGCTGAAGTGTGGAGGTCTCCGAGTGAATTGGAGTGAATAACCTCGTTTTATCCCCATAACCCACTCTGACACTCCGGGGATGGCCTGCCAGGCTTTGGCCCACGTGGCGAGGGGTTGGCCGGCTTCCCGAGGGCAGGGCACTCGTGAGACATGGAAGAGGAAGTTTGCGTTCTTTTTGAGAATGTTTTTTTTAAATTTTTTTCACTATAACAGCGGACGGTTGCTTGGGCGCTTGTATGGGCCAATATATATTCGCAACAAACACATCTCCCTCCGCACCCGGTGTTGAATGGGGTGATCAGAGGCTCCAGAGGAGGCTGTTTGGGGGTGGTCCGGCGGTGGCGGAACTCGGTCCCCTCCTTTTCCTGTTCTGCAGATCAGGAAGACGCTGGAGGTGCTGGGTCCAACGCTATCCTAGGTCGGAGGCCCTGGCGCTTAAGAAAGGGGTGGCGTCTGGCTGAACCGGAGCACCCTCGCGTCTACTGCGTCGGGGTGGCAGTCTTCACTGGCTGCTGAGTCGGCATAGGATTAGGGTGACTGGAACATCGTCTGCGTCCTTGATCTCCGTCAGTGTGAGCCACAGGTGGCGCTCGAGCACCACTAGGCTGGCCATGGACTTCCCAATCACATAGGCGGTGGTGTGCATTGCCAGGTCTGTAGCCCTTCTCAACCCCCTGAGAGTCGCAGGATCAGGCTCAGACTTGTCCATGGAAAAGAGAAGTTTAGCCTGAAGACCTGGAGGACTGCCATAAAGTGGAGTGACGAGGCCGCCTGTCCAGCCGAAGCGTAGGAGCGAGTGGTCATCTACAGAGCCCGATAGCTCCTCTGCGTCCGAAGCTGCTAATGACATGCTGTCATCATTCAGCTCTTCGTCACTCCCCCAAACGAGACCAGATCGCTCCTCACAGGTCCCTGCGAGGAAGGAAATGGGAGGAAAGAAAAGAAAGCTATCCGCGAGCGCAGAGAGGCGAGACTGATATTCTTGCAGTGAGAACAATCAGAGCCAGCGAGCGCCGCATCTGCATGGGATTTCCCCAAACAGGAAATGCACTCGCTGTGGCCGTCATCGCCGTGCAGGAGGGACCTGCACGAACCGCAGTAACGGCATGGCATTTGCAACAATGCCGTTTGCTCTTTTAGAAAGAATGCGTGAGCTTCGCCAGATGGCTGCAGGGGAGCGGGACCGGAACTGCTGCAGTGCTGAGAAGGCGGCGCATTCAGCCAAGTAGAGGTCGCAGGTTCCAGCTGCGAAGCGTTTCTATGGCAAGCAGGCTTCCTGGATCAGTGAGAGATGAAGCTGTCGCTGAAGGAAAAGACATCTGAGTTCCTATGGCGAAACGACCGCTTATATAGCCAGAGTGCTCCGCCCATTCTGGCGGGCTCCATCGCAATAGGCTCGTGCAGCTCTGCTGCCGAGCCATTGGTTCGTTTTTAACACACTGCACCGACTAATGGGCATGCAGTTTCACTGCGTGATTGAATAAGGCTTCAGTCAGAAGGAAAAATAGGCTTTTCCCGTAGCATCTTTAGACAAGACGCAGTATGAAGTGGAGTATCGACAGGGAACTGTATTTACCTTGGCATAGCTGAATAATAACCGTTCTGTACATGGAAATGACATACCGTGAGCCTCAAACTCCATTGTCGTCTCCTTATGTAAATCTTGTGAATGCAAAAGACCACTGAAAAATATGCGAATCAGAACATAACACTGACTGTGACATTGCAGTCGGGATCACTAATATGTACGCCCCCAACATTTGCATATACCCGCCCATGTTCTAGGCCAGCCTAGAACATAGAACATTCTGCTGGTATTGTGAAGAAACAAGTGAGGACAACAGCGAAAAATGGCAGATCATGGAAATAAATGTTATGTTCCAGGCTGTGCAGGGGATGTGATGTGCAGGGATGGGTTGGTGTCTGTATTGAAAAGTAATGAAAAGTAAATAACGCGTTCTAATAAAATAAAACGAGCCACTAAAGGGACATGGTTGGCTACTAGCGGTAGCCGGTTACATTGCTGCTGTAGTTTACACAAGAGCACGTGCGATCTCAAATCTCGAAAGTGAAAGTAAATAGCGATCGTGCATTCGATTTATTAATAGTGGCTCCCTGATGCCCGCATTTTATATACAGTATAAATATTAAAGGATATAACTGCGAGAGAAAGTATTGAAATATATATTTTCCTCTCTGTGTTTCCTTCCGGCTGTGTGAGCTACTGAAAAGAGCCGCACTGTGAAACAGCCAATCAGAGCAGAGCTCAACATTGAGCCACACTGTGAAACAGCCAATCAGAGCAGAGCTCAACATTATTATTCATGACCCTTCCAAATAAGGTAATAACAGACCATTTAATTCTAGGGATAAATCCTAGGGTTGTAAATGTAAAACCGTTTCTGGAGATTTTTTACCCTTACCTAAGCCACATACCTTCTATGTAGATATCAGATAACTATTTAAAATATTATATCAATGTATATGGCACCTTTAAGTGTATTCTACTAATGCATTCGTACTTTCATAAATTGTGAGACAGAGCTGGAGAAGTGGCGAAATCCTAACTTTTATGAGAGGGAAGTTCACCGTCTGCAGCTGCCATTTTCAGGGCGGGCAGCTGGCATTTGCGTGAGTGTCGAGGAGAAGAATGAGAGGAAAGCGCAACAGCTCCGCCGACTACAGGAAATCAACAGTCGCCGCAGAGAAGAGAAATTACAGGAAGACCAGAAACGACTGGAAACGCTTCTATCTGTGCAGGTATACACGTTTACATGCAGAGAGGTTAAGCACTCTTGTATGCACACAGTAATAGTCAAGTTGTCATCAGGAGCTGCTGGAGGATGGCTCTCTGGAACTCTTTCACAGGAGTCTGGTGGAGCTCAACATGGACTCAGCTGAGGAGCTTCAATCTTACATCCATAAACTCAGTATGAGCGTGGAGCAGCACAGGCTCATGAAAGCTGAGGTTTGTGAATGCAGACATACTACTTTGTGTTTCTGGCCTTGTGATCTCATAGTGTTGTCTTTGATTTATTTGAATTAATGAATACAAATAATAAAACATGATAGAATGGGGGGGGATAAAAAAATAATATTTTGCAAATATGATTTCTTTTTGTGCAAAACTTATTGTTCGCCATGTTGTTGAAACAGACTGCAGAGGTGGAACAACCTGCAGAAGATGGGAGTGAAATCGTACCAGATTTAAATCATGACGATGAGCCCGGCAAAACCACCAGTGCCATACAGGTAATCTTAGAGTAAAGTCAAGGAATGACATCATTTAGAATTCAAAAATGATGAAAATTGTTCATTGTATTCGTTATCTTATATCATCTGGTCTCGATTTTGCTCTCTTTTTCTACTTTGTGTTAGCCATTATTTAACAAGGCAGAGTATCATCAGCTGTTCGTGGGCACAGAGCGTCTGCGTGTGCCAGAGATCTTATTCCAGCCATCTTTGATTGGAGAGGAGCAGATGGGCCTGATGGAGACAATGCAATTTGTTCTGGAACAGTGAGCAATTATTAACCCCAAAAACTATATATCAGTGTATTTACACTTGGGCAGATGAATGTGTCTCAGCAAAACACTTTTAAATCCAATCTGATTCACATGCTATGCGCAAATATAACAAGTGTTTTCTCTGTTTACTGTTTACATTACATTTTCAAAATGAAAGACTTTGGCAACACATTAGATTCGGGAGCAATTCACTATTAACTAGTTGCTTATTAGCATTGTTTATTAGTACTTATAAAGGACATGCGTAACCCTTGACCACAAAACCAGTCATAAATTGCACAGGTATATTTGTAGCAATAGCCAAAAATGTATGCCAAAAATAATTAGGATATTAAGTAAAGATCATTCCATGACGATATTTTGTAAGTTTCCTACAGAAAATGTATCAAACTCTAATTTTGTATTAGTAATATGCATTGCTAAAAGTCATTTTGACAACTTTAAAGGCAATTTTCTCAATATTAGGATTTTTTTTTGCACTCTCAGATTACAGATTTTCAAGTAGTTATATCTCGGCTAAATATTTTCCTATCCTAACAAGCCATAATGGAAAGCTTATTTATTCAGCTTTCAGATTATGTATAATTCTCAGTTTCCAAAAATTGACCTTTATGACTGGTTTTGTTGCCCAGGGTCACACATTAATCCATGGCCATATTCTTGATTTTATTCATTGACCTTAACCTTACTTACTATCAATAAGTAGCAGATTAGGAGTTTCATAGTGCTTTTCTCGATACAAAATCGTTGCAAAGCAACTTCACAGAAAATGAAAGTTTCTACATTACATTTAGGACATTACATATCAGTGGTAGCATCTAAATGTACAGTTAAAAATCATGCATTTAGTTAATTACATGTTTTTGAACAAACTGTGAATGCTATTAAAGGTGCAGTAGGACATCTTGCAAAATGCTAAGTTTAGCCACAGACATCATTACTACAATACATCATGTGTCATTCACCGGTGAGAAAACTTTATAGTACAGTTAGTAAAAGTACTACAATACCAGGAAGGATGGTTAGGTTGTTGATGTTTGCCTGCCATTCTCACTCTGTCTGCATAGCATGCATGAACGCGCTGATGTCGTATACTGTCTGCACAAACAGGGTGCGGAGAGGTATTCAAATACATATGTTGACAGGCAGATAGGATAGCCTCTCATGATGTTCGGACCGAACATTTTGATTAGACAACCATTTCTTGATCCTATGCCTTCCACAGAATATACAGTGCCCTCCAAAATAATTTAAACAGTAAAGACAAATTTGCTGTGTTCGCTGTGGAGTCAAGACATTAAAAAATATGATTAAAAGATGAATATGAGACCAAACTACAGAAAGTCACATTTTATTATTGGGCGATTCAACTATGGTTATTCTTTCGATTAATCGGATAAAAACATTATTGACAAAAAACACTATTCCACATTCTGTCCAATGTCTTTCAAAATAAACGTGCCAACTGAATGATATACATACAGTACTTAACAATTTATTAGACCACCTATCATAATAAACAAAAAACCTATTTTAGGAATCTGTCGAAAAATAGTTTAAATCTAAAAAAAATTGTCATTTATTGGGCAAATAACAAACTGAAACAACCAAATAGTATTAATTCCCACTATAACAAAAATGGCCTCCTATGCCTTGCAACAGCTTAAATTATTGCTGGCATTATGTAATTTTTGACTGTAATTGGGTATCTGAAAAAACCCCACCACGGAGCGCTCTACCTTTCTTTCATAGATAACAGCAATAATTATATTATAGCATTAGAAATAGCCTACTGTTGTTAACAAAGAGCTTACGCTTATTGGAGGATTAACCAATACAGAAAGCTAAAAAAATGACTTTGGTAATCACCAGTGCTGTTAGTTTAAATCAGCAGTGGCACAAGCCTTACATAATTTGTTAAAAACCTTACATAAATGTGTTTTAATACATTTGTTAAGCACTGTAAATAATAAATATGTGACCCTGGACCACAAAACCTTAAGTCACTGGGGTATGTTTGTAGCAATAGCCAACAATGCATTGTATGGGTCAAAATTATCCATTTTTCTTTTATGCTAAAAATCATTAGGATATTATGTAAAGTTCATGTTCCATGAAGATATTTAGTTAATTTCTTACCGTGATTATATCAAAATGTAATTTTTTATTAGTAATATGTATTGCTAAGAACTTAATTTGGACTACTTTAAATGTGATTTTCTCAATATTTAGATTTTTTTTTGCACCCTCAGATTCAAGATATTCAATTAGTTCTATCTTGGCCAAATATCCTAACAAACCACACATCAATGGAAAACGTATTTATTCAGCTTTCCGATGATGTATAAATCTCTATTTTGAAAAATGTACACTTAAGATTGGTTTTGTTGTCCAGGGTCACATATAGTTTAAACCTCTATTAAAAATTAAAATATTAATAAAGATAATAAAAACGAATAAAAACACAAACTCAGTGATAACCAACAGGTAAGAATATTTTTCTGCAGGAGCACGCGTTGACTTTGATCACAGTCACGTGTCATGTATTTATCATGTCAAGTCACCTTTATTTATATAGCGCTTTTAACAATACAAATTGTGTCAAAGCAACTGCACAATATCAAAACAGGAAAATATTTGAGTTAAAGGCATTTCATTATTGAATTCAGTGATGTCATTGTTCAGCTCAGTTCAGTTTAAATAGTATCTCTGCAATCAAGTCGGTGATATCGCTGGAAATGGAGTGTCCCCAACTAAGCAAGCCAGAGGCGACAACGGCAAGGCACCAAAACTCCATCGGTGACCGAACGGAGAAAAAAAACCTTGGGAGAAACCAGGCTCAGTCGGGGGGCCAGTTCCCCTCTGGCCAGACGAACCAGTAGTTTGTTCCAACTGCAGCAAAGTCAGTGTAAGGGCTCCACTGGTTCCAGTGGTCCTATCCTGATGTCTGTCTAGGTGACGAAGTCCTCACTGGAGATCTGTCTCTGGGGCTCATCTAGGTGTCCTGGTCTCCGCTGACATTCAGAGCGGTAGAGGTCGTCTCTATGTGATGATCCACCATCTGATCTGGTTACGGACTGGATCTGTTGACTGCAGTGATCATCTGGGCTGGATAAGGACCGGATCGGGTGGCTATGGTGACCTCAGAATAAGAAAGAAAAAAGACTAATATTAGCGTAGATGTCATTCTTCTTACGATGTAACGAGTACATCGTGTTTTATGGGAAGTGTTCCCGGTTCCGGTTGACCTAATTAATGCAGCCTAACAATTCTTTAACGGATTTGAATATTAGAAGCGTATTAGTGTAAGTGTACGCCAGGTTAAAGAGATGGGTCTTTAATCTAGATTTATCCTTTAATAAGGCAGCCATATGATATTTATATTCAGAATTACATGCTGTTACATGCTCCCTCTGTGTTCCGTCTGTCTGACGCGCATGCACGCATTTGATGCAACCGGCTGAAGTTGGACGCGCAATGTGGGCAGACACAACTAAAGACAACTACAACCCAACTACAGACAACTCCCTTAGTTATACTTGGAGACTTCAACATCCAACTAGATAAACCTCAGGCTGCAGACTTCCACACTCTACTTGCCTCTTTTGATCTCAAGAGAGTGTTAACTATGGCTACTCACAAATCAGGCAATCAACTGGACCTTATTTACACACGACACTGCTCCACTGATCATGTGCAGGTTACTCCACTGCACACCTCGAATCACTTCCTCCTCACTCTTAACCTCAACATGATTCCTGACACATCACATACCCCTTCACTTGTCACTTTTCGATGTAACTTACGCTCACTCTCACCCTCCAGGCTATCTGCTATGGTTTCATCTTCGCTTCCTCGCCTTAAACCCTTATCATCTCTTGATGCTAACAGTGCTACTGACACTTTCTGTTTCACTCTGATGTCTTGTTTTGATACTTTCTGCCCCTTATCTTCCAGGCCAGCCCGTACAACTCCTTGTTGCCCCATGGCTATCTGTCGTTCTCTGCGAACATCGTTCTAAACTCAGGGCTGCAGAAAGGGTATGGCGCAAACACAAAATCCTACTGACCTTAATTTATATCAATCACTCCACTCTGACTTCTCTGCTAATGTCTCCACTGCTAAAAGGACATACTATCATGACAAAATGAACAATTAACAACAACTCTCACATACTCTTTAAAACATTTTCCTCCCTCCTTTGTCCTCCTTCTCCCCCTCTTTCATCAACTCTAACAGCTGACGACTTTGCCACATTCTTCATTAATAAAATTATAATCCTCACAGCACAATTTTCCACACCACAATCTGTCAAACACATCTTACCAGCAAACATAAACTCGTTCACATACTTCTCTCCACTCTCTGAGGCAGAAACTCATTATTTCCAGTCATCCTACTACTTGTCCGCTTGATCCTATTCCATCTCATCTCCTTCAAGCTAATTCTCATGCAGTTGTTCCTGCGCTCACTCACATCGTTAACACATCCCTTTACACAGAAATTTTTCCTTCATCATTTAAACAGGCTCGTATAACCCCACTTCTTAAAAAACTGATTCTTATCCCAACTCTTTCTGGTGAACTATAGACCGGTATCTCTTCTACCTTTGATTGCAAAAACACTTGAACGAGTTGTGTTCAACCAAGTCACTGCCTTTCTCACACAGAACAACCTCCTGGACAGTAACCAATCTGGCTTCAGAAGTGGACATTCCACCGAAACTGCCTTGCTCTCAGTTGTTGAAGACCTAAGACTTGCAAGAACGGCTTCGAAGTCTTCATTACTTATCTTGCTGGATCTGTCTGCTGCTTTTGATACGGTCAACCACCTGATCCTCCTGTCAACCCTATTGAGAAAAGGCATCTCAGGAACCGCACTCCAGTGGTTTGAGTCTTACCTCTCAGATAGGTCCTTCAAAGTATATTGGAGACGTGAGGTATCCAAGTAGCAAAATCTAGCTACTGGGGTGCCACAAGGCTCAGTTCTTGGACCACTTCTCTTTTCTGTCTACAATGCTTCTGTCATTCAGAAACATGGCTTTTGATATCACTGCTATGCTGATGACACTCAACTCTACACATGCCATTTCTTGCTGGATGATGGAGCATCACCTTCAACTCAACCTAGCTATGACAGAACTGATTGTGGTTTCAGCAAACCCATCGTTTCATCACAATTTCACCTTCCAATTAGGCTCATAAAACATAACTCCTTAAAAACAGCCAGAAACCTTGGAGTTGTGATTGATATGCTGAATTTCTCAGGCCACATTACTAAAACTGCTAGATTTGCATTATATAATATTAAGTGCAGGCCCTTTCTCTCGGAACATGCAACACTACTCCTTGTTCAGGCTCTTGTTCTGTCCAAACTTGACTATTGCAATGCTCTCTTGGCAGGTCTTCCAGCTAGTTCCATCAAACCTCTACAATTAATCCAAAATACTGCTGCAAGATTAATCTTTAATGAGCCGAAAAGAACGCACGTCAAACCTTTGATCATCATTTTGCACTGGCTACCAATAGCTGCTCGCATTAAATTCAAGAACCTCTGGCTCTGCACCCCTTTACCTAAATGCATTACTTCAGACTTATATGCCCTCTAGAAACTTGCGTTCTGCAAGTGAACAACGCATTATTGTACCATCCCAAAGAGGCACAAAATCAGAATTTTTCATTAACTGTTCCCATCTGGTGGAATGACCTGCCTAACTCAATCCGAGCAGCTGAATCCTTGCCCATCTTCGAAAAATGGCTAAAAACACATCTCTTCCATCTTTATTTGACCCTCTAACTCTAGCACTCTCTATTCTAATTTAATTTTATCTAATCTGTCTTTTTATTTAAAAAAAAACACACATATGACCCTCTATCAATTTTTTTTTTCTCTAACTGCTAGCTTTTCTTGTAAAACTAACGCTAGGTTTCTTTTTTCTATATTCTATATACTCGTTTTCAAAAAAAAAAGAATGAAAGATACCTTCCTAGATTTACTGCGTTAGGCTAACCAAGACTTGTAATAACACTTGCATGTTGTTGCTCTTTTGTTGGTTTTGATTGCTTCTATAATGTCCTCATTTGTAAGTCGCTTTGGATAAAAGCGTCTGCTAAATGACTAAATAAATAAATTAAAAAAATAATCGATAATGAGAATCGTTGTCGATGATTTTCATTATCGATACTAATCTATTTTATCGATTAGTTGTTGCAGCGCATTCAAAACGGAAGTTTTACCAGCTAAGAAGTTCAGCACTTAGAGTTTCATCCCCCATCTGATGTGAGCATAAGTATTGGAACAGTTGCCTCACATGTCTTTCTAAGTGATCAGCTGTGTCCTGTTGCATTATTTCTTCAGATATTAAAAGCAGGCAATGTGTCGTATCAGTTATATCCATTACTTCTGCATTCAGAATCTTGCATTCGATGATGACACTCAAACCAGGATGAAGATGAGGGAGCTGACTTTGAGAGAAAAGCAAGCAATTTGGATGCTAAAAGAAAAGAGGAAGTCAATTAGAGCTATAGCAAAAACAAAGGGCATGGAGAAATCAAAAGTTTGGAAACCACCAGCGACACCAACAACTACCTGATCGGCTGAGAAAACAACAGTAGTTGATGACAGACCAATCATAAAAGCTGAAAATTAACCCTAAAAGACATGTCTGTAAAATCCCCAACAACTTGGGGATTGGGCCTCGGTTATGGAACAGTCTGCCGCCTGAGATTAGAGTGGCATCTTCCCTATCCATTTTTAAGTCACTTTTAAAAACACACTTGTTTGATCTGGCCTATTAATATCCCATTCTTATTACACTGTATTATGATCTGGATTATTACTCTGTTTCAGTGGTGGGCAAAGTACACAGATCAAGTACTTGAGTAAAAGTACAGATACGTATAATAAAATATTACTCCAGTAAAAGTAAAAGTACTGCTTTTTTAATTTTACTCGAGTGAAAGTACAAAAGTACTCCATTTTTTATGTACTCAAGTAAAAAAGTACTGATAGACAGATTTATTTTGCAATTTTATATAGACTACTTTATTTAATTTTATATTAGCACATATTTGTATAATCCTACTGCCCCAAATACCTGGGTTTTTCCCAAAATAACCACTATATAGTCAAGATATATATTTTGTTGATATGGACTACGTTGATTAGAGTGATGTAGTAATGTTCACTGTGAAGCTTACACTGCCATGTACCTGAGAGAAAACATATCACCATCTAATCTTCACCAGGAAGAAAAAAGTGTTTTAGAACTTGTTGTTCTGCAGAACGTCAGTTATGAGAATTAGGCCTGAAATTAGGAAGAACGTTTTAAGGAAAATCTAATTATATTTTCATAATGATTTTTTTTCTTCTCAAACCTTGTCTGTGGTGTAAAAACACCCCTGGCCAAATGCCCCCAGAGGGCATCACTTCCCACTCTGATAATTACTGTAGTTACTATCTTCTGAACATCACATCCTTTCTTTTTCCCTCAGATGGAATCTATCTAGGTGGCTGAATAAAGATATTTGGACTTTATATCTAAAAATTTCCTCAACTTAGCACCAGCAAGCTTGTTAGCTAGACAGCTAGCATCAGCTAACAATATTTACTTATTTTCAGTATGGTTATGAATAAACATTCATATCGGTCTACTCGGCTAGTTAAACTAAACAATATAACGTTACAAATGTATACTGTTGATAAACAATATAAAACAGACGTCACATAGGTCTAAATGCGTAGCATTTTAATAAAACTGCTAACGTTACAGCAGCGGGGAATATGAACGTGCATGAGTTATTTTATTTAATCTGTGTTATTTTAATGTTTTGTTGTTTGACCTAAAACATAACGTTAGAGACACTGATGTTGATCTGTCTGCATTCAAGCATTTCAGTGGGCTTAAATAGATCACCCTTTACAGCAGATTTAGTTCACAAACAACTGACAGTTTTTACCTAAATATTATTTTCAGTTACAATAATTAATCCCAAAAATTCGACATTAGTAACTTACTTTTGGCAGCAGTTGTTGCGCGCCTGCGCGCGCGCGCGTTCACAAGATCTCCCGGTTCTTTACTCGTGAGTTCAGTTCACTGAAGGAGACTCGCTCTAAACGGATCATTTGAATCAGTGAGTTTTCGACTCGAGAACAGCTGCAATCGGATCATTGCAGTTCGTGAATGAATCGTTTGTTGCGATTTGCGAACCGAGGTTCATTGAAAAGAATCAGTTTGTTCATGAATCAGACACCGCTTCTGCGTCTCGGAGCACGTGATGTATTATAAGGAGTAACGATATGTTTTATGAAATGTAGTGAAGTAAAAAGTACGATCTTATGCTTTGGAATGTAGTGAAGTAAAAGTAAAAGTTACTCAAAATAAAACTACTCCAGTAAAGTACAGATACTTGAAAAATGTACTTAAGTACAGTAACGAAGTTGTTTTACTTCGTTACTGACCACCACTGCTCTGTTTTAAGAATGTTTATGTCATTCCTTTTGGTTTTCAATATATAGGTTTTATATCTCTTTTACATGTTTATGGTTTGATTTTAATGTACAGCACTTTGGTCAGTCTTGTGGCTGTTTTTAAATGTGCCTGATAAATAAATGAACTTGAACTTCCAGAAAGCTGGGGTGATGCTCTAACAATCTACTGTCCTCAGGAGACTTTGACACAGAATTACAGATGCTACACAGCAAGATGCAAACCAAAAATTGAAAGGCAAGATTAGAGTTTTTCAAAAAAGCACAAGGATGAGCCAGAAGAGTTTTGAAACTGTGTTTATGGACCGATGAGACAAAGATGAACATTTATCTAAGTGAATGCCTGACTTGAATCTTGGTAATGCACTTTGCCCTCCACCCAAACATATGACTACTATCAGTCGACTATCGTCAAGATTCGAAAATTCCGATTCGACTATGAAAATCCTTAGTTGGGGACACCCCTACTTTGTATGCATGTATACCGTATGAGTGCAGGTCTATGTGTGCATGAGTGTGTGATGGGAGGGTGTGTGTACCCAGCACCCACATACCCCCACCCCACAACGCCATACACACACAATCTTTTTTTATTTTTTTTATTGGTTCATTTTAGGTCAGATAAAAATGTAAGGCAAATATTGTAATCTAATACAAATACAATGGATGTTGCACATATCTTCATATAACATACCAATTCGGATTAGAAAAAATAAAACAAGTCATGTATAGTTATACAAATACAGTATTCAATACTGTATTCAAATACAGTATGTAAAAATAAAATAAAAATAAAATAAAAAATAAATAAAAAAAGAAGAGAAAAAAACAAAACAAAACAAAAAAATTAAGATACAGTTGTCTCCTTTAAATATTCCAGAAATGGGCTCCAGACTTTCAAAAACAGTTTTGGCTTTTGTTCTATTGCAAACCGAATCTTCTCCATCCTGAGAGCATGTAAAAAATCAAAAACCCATTGGCGATAAGGAGGAGGAGCTGCTGATTTCCAATTCATAAGAATAAGTCGCCTAGCCAGTAGAGTTGCAAAGGCTACACTGTCAGCCTGTAATGTGTTTAAGTTGATAGATTCGGGAAGAATGCCAAACAACGCTGTCAAGGGGTTGGGGTCTAATGGTAAAAAAAAAAATAACAGAAAAGCATCTGAAGATTTTCCTCCAGAAATCAGACAGTTTCGGACAGGACCAGAAAGAATGCAATAACGTGGCTGGTTCAGTTGCGCAGCGAAGGCAGGTTGGGTCAAAATCAGGGAATATTTTGTTTAGTTTAGTTCTAGACCAATGGACTCTGTGCACTACCTTAAATTGAATGAGCGTGTGTCTAGCATTTATGGATGATGAGTGTATTCGGGCAAGAATTAGATCCCACGTATTTTCCTCAAGCATCAAATTCAATTCCTCTTCCCAGAGTGCCTTCAGTGGGCGCATTGAGGGGGATTGTTTTGTGTTAATTATAGTATATATTTTTGAAATAGCCCCTTTCAATGATGTGTACAGGTCTAAAATCTCATCAAGTATATTTTTATTTGGCAAGAAGGAAAAGTTAGAAAACTGCTTGCCAATAAAGTTCCGTATCTGAAAGTATCTAAATAAATGGGAGCTGGGTAAGTCAAATTTCTCTCGAAGTTGTGTAAAGGATGCAAAATTGCTAGCTATGTATAGCTGACTAACTGTAGCTAAACAATGTTCCCTCCAGATGTTAAAAGCCCCGTCCATCAAAGAGGGTGGAAAAGAAATATTACAAAAAAATGGCGCTTGAATACAAGAGTCTTTAAGGTCTAATGCTAAACGGAACTGAGACCAAATCCTTAATGAATGTCTAACAACTGGGTTTTTATTAAAGTAGTATATTTAAAAGAAACTGGTACACTTAGTAAGGATGTTAAGGTTGCTGGTATACAAGAGGCAGCTTCCATCCGTACCCATTGATACTCTTTTAATTGTAGATCCTGCTGTACCCAATATAACAGATTCCTAATGTTCGCTGCCCAATAATAGGATTGAAAATTTGGTAGAGCCAGGCCACCCAAACATTTTGGTTTCATAAGGTGACTTTGATTAATTCGTTTTGACTTTCGTTTTCGTTTCGAAAAGAAGAAATATTCCTCTGCAAAATTGTAAAAAAGGATTTTGGGATAAATATAGGAAGGCACTGGAAAAGATATAGACATTTAGGAAGAACATTCATTTTAATAATATTCACCCTTCCTATCAAAGACAGAGGGAGACATTTCCAGGACACAAAGAGAGACTTAACATGGTTATGGAGAGGACTAATGTTGGCACTGAACAGGTCAGAATATTTACGGGTCACCTGAATCCCCAAATATTTAAAGCGATTCCTGATAACCTTGAATTGAAAGTCTGAATATGATATCTGAAGGGAAGGTGAGTTCAGTGGGAACAGTTCACTTTTACAGAAATGTAATTTGTATCCTGAAAAACTACTATAGATATCTAGAATAAAGAGAGTTTGAGGAATAGAAGAGAGAGGGTTAGATAAGAAAAGAAGAAGGTCATCAGCATATAAAGAAACCTTATGCACTGTTCCTGCACGAATGATACCACAAACCTGTGCACTGGACCGTAGGGCAATTGCAAGGGTTTCAATGGCTATAGCAAACAACAATGGGGAAAGGGGGCAACCCTGTCTAGTGCCCCGTTGTAGATTGAAATACTCTGAAAATACATTATTGGTACGTACAGAAGCTTTAGGGGCTGCATATAAAAGTTTAATCCAAGAAGTAAATATGGGGCCAAATCCAAATTTTCCTAAGATCTGAAAAAGATAATTCCTTTCAACACGATCAAATGCCTTTTCCGTGTCAAGTGACAGCACCACCTCTGGGTTGTTTGAATGGGAAGAATACACTATATTAAAAAGACGTCTAATATTAGAAAAAGAATATCTATCCCGAATAAAACCAGTTTGATCAGGTGATATTATTTGACCCACAGAATTTTCAACACGGATAGATAAAAGTTTGGCTAAGATCTTATAGTCACAATTTAGCAGAGAGATGGGATGGTATGAACCACATTCCAGTGGATTCTTGTCTTTCTTTAGGAGCAGCGAAATAGTCGCTTGATAGAGACTTGCAGGCAAACAACCATTCTGAAGACTTTCTGAGAAAACCAAAAGTAAAATTGGGCTTAATAAATTAGAAAAAACTTTATAGAATTCTGTCGGAAACCCATCAGGCCCTGAGGCCTTACCAGATTTCATAGATGCTATAGATTCCTTAATTTCTTCAATTTGAATGTTCTTCTCTAAAGAGTCATGAGACAACTTATTAATAGTGGGAAATTCGATTCCATTAAGAAAGGTGTTCATTACAAAATCATCTGGTGGGGATTCTGAGGAATATAAATTAACATAAAATTCTTTAAATTCAGAATTAATTTCTTTATAGTTTACAGTGATGGCTCCTGATTGTAATCTTAATTGGGGAATCATTCGAGATGCTTCAGCCTCACGAATCTGGCGGGCAAGTAACTTCCCAGTCTTATCACTCTGCTCATAAACCCTATGTTGAGCACGTAGAGTCAGTTTTTCAGCTTCATCGGTTGATAATGTCATATTCCGCCTGTAAGAACTGACGTTCTTCAAAAAGTTCAGGAGATGGATCTGAGGCATACTGACTATCGATAAGTGCTATAGAGTTAGATATTTCTTTAAGTCGTCTTTTCTTCTCTTGATTTTTATTGGATGAATAAGAAATTATTAGACCACGTAAATAACATTTTAGGCATTCCCAAATAGTAGAGTATGGCATGCCTGGCGTAGTATTGACCTCCATAAAACTTGATATATTGGAGGAGATCAATTCAATAAAATCCTTGTCAGATAGGAGACCTGGATTAAGACGCCACTGAAAGCATTTAGGTGGTTGATATGGAATCTGAAGATCTAATATAATTGGTGCATGATCCGAAATTACAATACTTTGGTAAGAACAGTCCTGTAAGTATGGAAGAAATTTATGGTCCAGAAAGAAATAATCAATGCGAGAATACGTCTGGTGAACATGAGAAAAAAATGAATACTTCCTTTCAGATGGATGCAAATGGCGGAATACATCACATATACCATATTTTTGCATGAATGTGTGGATAATAGAAGCGCATTTTGATAGAGCTATGATCTTTTTGGAAGATCTGTCAAGAACAGGAGACATAACGCAGTTAAAGTCCCCAGCCAAAATAAGTGGGTGTGAATGAATATTAGTGATACACAACAAAATAGAGGAAATAAAAGTAGGATCATCATAATTGGGAGCGTAAACATTTGCAACGGTCAAGGGGGTCGAGAAAAGTAGTGATCGACCGATATTGATTTTTTACAACCGATACCGATATTTATACGTTTATGTAACCGATAACCGATATTCAGAACCGATATTTATTTACTGTTATAAAGTAAATAAATAACAGAGTGAAGTAGGCTTGCCGCGATAGACATGACGACGGTTATACTGGTGTTAAGCCGCAACACTGTTACATCACTTTCTCACCGTGGCACCGTCCCCCACAGTCGTTTAGATTGTTTTTATAGTTATAAAAATAAATTTGTTCAGATAGAGGACACTAAAATTAAAACTGAACACGGCTGCTAAATGCAACGCACCGAACGAACGAGAGTCTTGCATCACAACAGAGGTCTGCATTGCCGCGGCTGTCCCGACCAGATTTCTTACGCCGCTGTCCTTGAAGGACGTGCAATTCTCTTAACCTTTTTTTTTTAATTATGCTTATCCTATCATTTTAAATGACAGACTGTGTCGAATTTATTTATTTTTTCTCTGCTGCACTTTTCACTGTGTTAACAGCAAGATGTTAAATTAATTTAGTGATTTGACAAAACTAATAAAATAGCTATTTAGGCTAAACCTTCATTTTTTTCCTATTGTGTTGTAGGCTGAATGTTAGCATAAACGAATTATATCCTGACAAAACAAATTATAATATGGATTACAATTTTTGTATAACTTTTTTCCTCTCTGTGAAACTTTATTCCGTGTTGGCAGCAAAATGTCAATAAATTCAAGACTCTTGACAAGACGAATAAAATAAATACAATTTTGTGCAGACTAAACTTTTATTTGTTAGCCTAGCTCTCTTTCTTTCAGCAGAAATGTGAACACACTGTGAATATATCGCGGGAGCAGGTGTGTGCGGAATACAACCTAAAATAGTCCCGCGCAGACCTCTACATCACAGATCAGATTTAATTTATCACGTGAAGAGAGATGACTGACAAGAATAGTGAGTTGACACAGACACCACGATGCGGAAGAGTTTCTAAACCAAATGTAAAAGCGCCCGTTTTGACTTCTGAGTCTGACATTAATCTAGGTCAAGGAGAAAACTCACCGAGATCTACCGAGTGAAAAGTAAATAAATGATAAAATACACATTAAATAAATAATTAAAAAGGCTTGTTGTGATGTATCTTTATGTTGCATTACTTTAATAATGATAAATAAAATAGTATTTTATTATTATTCACTATTCACGTCGCTGAATTCAACTATATACTGAGCTGTATTCAAACAGAAATATGATGTTATTGTGATCGAGAGCACATACGGTTCGTTTGCGCATCATTTATAACGGACACAGCGCGCGCCTAATGCACGATCATGTCACTGTAATCAGCTTTAGCCTACTTTGATTACAAAACTTGCCCATACAAACTTGTGTGTACTAGTGTGACACTAGCTTCTGTTATCCAGCGAGAGCAGTAGTTTGTGTATCATGTTCTCATACAGCGGTTTTGAGCCGCCGTTCAGTCTGTATTCACGCAGCGCCATGAGAACCGTATTTCTCCTCCTAAACACAGAATACGTAGAGAGGTGAATACGATCTATTACCCCTGATCTAAGTGATAATGTTAAAAAAAAAACATTCGTTTCTCATTTATTTGGTTCCACAGTATTTGCTGATTTTTATTTTAAACACTGCTTGACGCCGAATTGCTGCTGATATTAAAGTCAAAGAAAAACGCGCACGGCGCTTACAGGCTTATTTAAAACCTAAGGAAAAGAGGGAAAACTCAAACAAAATATCAACTTCATTTTAAACTACAGTTTTAGGTTTATAAGCTGTTTAATAGGCTAAAGAGTGAATAATAATAATTCACTGGATAATGTTAATTCACTGAATAATATTCTCTGAAATATTGAAATAAGCTATAACAAACAAAACATCATATTTTATTGCATTTCTCAACTGGCATGTTTTATCAGAATTATTAAAATGTTTTTGTCATTCTAGATTATGAAAACTGCTGACAGCGCGGTTTATCTATTTACACAGAACTATACTCAAACTGCGATCGCTTGTGGAGATAATAAATAATTAATTTTGATAGAGATGTATTTATTTAGATGTTTATTGGCGAAATAATGGTTCTATAGTAAATGTTAATATAATTCTAAGTTAATCTTGTATAAAGTTACATGTGTGGTCATGCTGGAGCATTTCCTGAGTGAACACTGCTCCAGGTGTGTGTGCACTTGGATGGGTCAAATGCAGAGAACAAAATTTCACTGCTGGTTATACTCTGTATAATTATGTATGTAAAAAAAAAAAATTCAAAACCGATATTTTTTTTTTACAAAACCGATAACCGATAATGGTAAAATGCTTAAATATCGGGAAAAATATCGGTAAACCGATATATCGGTCGATCTCTAGAGAAAAGTGTTCCTGATACAATAATGTATCTTCCTTTATGATCTACAATAGTGTCAGAGGCCACAAACGGAACAGATTTATGCAATAAGATTGCACAACCTCTAGATTTAGAGTGAAATATTGAATGGGAAACCTGTCCAACCCAATCCCTTTTTAATCTAAAGTGGTCAACAGAGCGAAGATGTGTTTCTTGCAAAAAACAAAGTCTGCCCTTAAGCTCTTCAGATGGTTCAAGACTCGGCTGCGTTTAACAGGATTGTTAACAGCCTTACAGTTCCAGCTGACATATCTCAAAGAGTTTGCCATATGACTGTGTTAAATGAAAGGTACCAAATAATACATCGTGTTTATAGAAATAATGGAAAAAAAAGAGCCCAACGGAATGTATATATAAAAAAATAAAAATAAAAAAATGAACACTATGAAAAATGACCGAACTTCGAAATGAACCCCACACCCTCCCACCTTGCCCACCCTTATTCCCCATACCCACTCTCCACCTATGAACCAAGATCCATTAGAGCTCCCAGTGTCAGTCTTTTTCTGTCGCGGAGCCTTCAACATTGAGGCGCGAGGTTATGAAAAATCTCACGAAATAATGTAACAACTGTAACAAGTAAATTAAAACGTGTTGTAACTTATGTGGAAAGTAAATATAGCGATCAGTTTGCAGAGCTCCCGATCCTGCGACTTCACATGGCAGACGCTAAACCGGAAGTCCATACACACACAATCTTACCTTTTTGTTTTTTGCATTTAACTTTTATGTGCCGTCAAAACATATCTTGACATTATTTAAAGTTCTTATGTCTATTCATGCCATTTGCGTGTAGTAAATGTTTTAAAAACATGTTTTTAAGACCATGCATTAAGTTTAATTGATTTACTTTCTATACCTTTGATGCATGGTGTCCACTACAGTGGACAGATATGTAGCTCCCTCAAAATAATATATATATTTTTATTTGCAGGAAAGAGCATAATTAATCAGACTGGTCAAATTGGTCAACATTTTTGACATAAAAAGAAGGTTTGTAGTGGGTTTGTAATTTCACAAAAGGACTTGTTTGATCTAAGGTTTTTAATAATGACCACATAAGGCTTATTATACAGCAGCTGTACCCACCTCAAATATGTATACCTAAACCTACATTTCATCAGTGTAATAAATAAGTAGGGACACACCACACTATTGAATGCTTTAGGAATCTGCCTGCTATACAAATTGCATTAATCAGACAACATTCAGTAGGCTTCAGTAACGTGTAATGAATTTAAAGCTATTATTTCAGCTTTGGGGAATCATTTATTAAAGATTCAATATTGCTTTGATTGAAGTGATGTTAACATTTAACTTATGATTTATACTTTATTAATGACTCGCCCAGCGACCATTAACATCAGTATATCTTTAACAATTTAGTTTATCTAACTTCGTGGCCAACGATAAAACAAACAAAATTAGTACTTTATCAAATTTTGAGCTAGGTAACGCGATCTTTGGCAAATAATTTAAAACTTGAAAATCACACAGCCCAAGACTTCAGGTTTATTTGCTAACTGTTATTCTACAATACATGATGGACTAACGTAATAAAACACATAAACATATGCACACACACATCAAGAGTTTTGCGGTTTGAAGAGTTTTAAGGCAGCACTCTTTTGCTATCTCGTAACTTTAACTGGATGAGATCACAAGCAGAGACAAGCTGCTCCAGGAGATTAACAAAAAACGGTTCCTATGGAATTTCATTTGTATGGCCCATTATGGGAGGCCCTTTGTCTATCAGGTGTGAATTACTAAATATTCAAGGCCATTGTCACTCCCCCGCATACACCTTTCTAACACGAAACATGTCTTACAAAAGTTAAATCAATATAATGTTTTCTGTGAACGAGTGAACAGGATGATTTTCACATTTTGAAGCAAAAACTTTAGTCTACCACATCCATTTCTCAAAATTATTGTGAACACATGTTCTGTATGTGTTTTATGGCCTTATTTCAGTGACTTAAAATGTTTAGTATTTCACTAACCACACATGAATGTTGTTTTCTCAATAACACAATAATTTATACATTCATGTTGCTCACATATTATTGTAGCCCAGTTTGTGCTGAATACAGTGTTATCAGAATTTAGCCATTAATATATTTTCAAGATACTGAAAAAACACAAATGTCAGGGCATGTCAAAACTTACCCAGGGCCCCAAAACACCCTCAGACCCCAGAGGGTTAATAGTGAGAATTTGTCCCCAAACTAAAGTGGGTCTCTCTCTCTCTCTCTCTCTCTCTCTCTCTCTCTCTCTCTCTCTCTCTCTCTCTCTCTCTCTCTCTCTCTCTCTCTCTCTCTCTCTCTCTCTCTCTCTACATACATACATACATACACACACACACACACACACACACACACACACACACACACACACACACACACACACACACATACACACATTCACTCACTCACTGGCCACTTTATTAGGTACGCCTTGCTCGTAACAGGTTGGACCCCCTTTTGCTTTCAGAACTACCTTAATTCTTCGTGGCATAGATTAAACAAGGTGTTGGAAAGATTACTCCGAGATTTTGGTCCATATTGACTTGAGAACATCACGCAGTTGCTGCAGATTTGTCATCTGCACATCCATGATGCGAATCTCCCGTTCCACCACCACATCCCAAATGTGCTATATTGGATTGAGATCTGGTGACTGTGGGGGCCATTTGAGTAAAGTGAACTCATTGTCATGTTCAAGAAACCAGTCTGAGATGATTTGAGCTTTGTGACATGGTGCATTATCCTGCTGGACGTAGTCATCAGAAGATGGGTACACTGTAATCATAAAGGGATGGACTTGGTCAGCAACAATACTCGGGTAGGCTGTGGCGTTTAAACAATGCTCAATTGGTACTAAGGGGCTCAAAGTCAGCCAAGAAAATATCCCCCACACCATTACACCACCACCACCAGCCTGAACCGTTGAGAGAAGGCAGGATGGATCCTGCTTTCATGTTTTTTATGCCAAATTCTGACCCTACCATCTGAATGTCATAGCAGAAATTGAGACTCATCAGACAGTGTGGTCTTCTGCTGCTGTAGCCCATCTGCTTCAGGGTTTAACTTGTTGTGCTTTCAGAGATGGTATTCTGCATACCTTGGTTGTAACAAGTAGTTATTTGAGTTACTGTTGCCTTTCTATCATCTCTAATCAATCTGCCTGTTCACCTCTGACATCAACAAGGCATTTCCGTCCACACAACTGCCGCTCACTGGATATTTTCTCTTTTTCGGACCATTCTCTGTAAACCCTATAGTTGTGCGTGATAATCCCAGTAGATCAGCAGTTTTTGAAATACTCAGACTAGCTCGTCTGGCACCAACAACCATTCCACATTCAAAGTCACTTAAATCCCCTTTCTTCCCCATTCTGATGCTCGGTTTGAAATCCAGCAAGTTGTCTTCACCACATCTAGATGCCTAAATGCATTGAGTTGCTGCCATGAGATTGGCTGATTAGCAATTTGTGTTACCAAGTAATTGAGCAGGTGTACCTAATAAAGTGGCCAGTGAGTGTATATATCAGTGGTCACGTTAACCTGGAATTTCTCCATCATTGACAGATTTTTTTTTAGCAGTAACGGAAAAATCTGAAGGCCGTCAGTTACTTTGGCAGATTACACTGAGGGTGATCTATTGTAATTTATAACTGTAATTCCCAACCCTGTCCAGTTGGTGGCGAGTGTGCTCTGGTGAGGCAGCAGAGCACGAGATCGTCTCCAGAACAAAAATAAAAGTATGTTGCCATGCCTTTGATTACGCACAGGTGAGTATTAGTAAAGCAAATTGCTTTATCTGAGGTGTCTACAACAATCTATCACACCACATTAAAGAGCACCAAAACAGTATTTATTGCTTGAATTTCCTAATAAAATGGACAGAATTTGAAATCTGAGACTGCATTTCATATAAAAAGTAACAACGCACAAAGTTTAGCAGATTGCCTACTGTGCATTCATCAAATGAAAACCGCATCGATTGGGAGTTAAGAAACGATATTGTTCATAAAAATAAGAATCTATTAAAACTATATCCAGCACTAGCATATTTTGTTGTTTTTAGTGTCTTCCGCTGTCACTGACTCTGTTCATCTGTTCTCTTCATAAATAAATAAATGCATAAGCCTATATGCTCGTCCTTTAGGTTAATTATTAAAATGAAGATGTAAACAAAAAAAAGCAATTAAATGGGTTATTCATTAGTTACAAGTTCAGTTTGGAATCCAAACTAGAAAATTGAAAGTGATGGTAGTACTCTGATTTCAGTGTTGTGTGTGTGTGTATCCTTGTAGGTACCCGCCTGAACTGCAGGAGGCACTTGTGAAGAATGTGTTTTTGACTGGAGGAAACCTGCAGTACCCTGGACTAAAAGAAAGAGTGCAGAGAGACCTGCTCACAATCAGACCCTTCCAGTCACCGTTTAAGGTCTGATTTTCACAGTCACAACTACTTGAATCATTATTTGTGTGATCCAAAAAAGCATAGTTACCTAGATTATGGGGGTGACACATCTTTACCCTGCTTATCCCTTCATTCAGTAAAAACATGAAAATTGAAAAGGCCCGTTGGCTTCGAAAATCATCTCCTTTGTTCAGTTTCAAAGGATGTTTTACCTATTATTATTATTATTATTATTATTAGAAGTGGCCATTCTACAAAAAAGTGCATTATGACACACATGCATGGGATCTTAAAGGGTGATTTGAGTATGTATCTCCCGTCTGGTAGGTGTCTCTGGCGAGACGGCCGGCTCAGGACGCTTGGTTTGGGGCATGTGAATGGGCATTAACGAACCCTGCTGAAGCTCAGGGCTGGATCAGCCGTCATGATTATGAGGAGAACGGAGGGGAGTATCTTCGAGAGCACTGTGCCTCAAACATCTTCATACCCATGAAAGCTCAATAAACCATCATTAGCCATAAACAAGCACTCATGGGAAACTGCTTGACAGACATAAGCCTTCCTGACACCACCAGGAATGACAAAGACAACGACATTTCCCTGTCCTAGTTTGAAATAGTAGTTGTTCTGATTGATGGAGACTTCTAACAGTTTGGAACTTTGATACTGCATGGCATATCTGTAGCTATCAACGCCTGTTTATACAGTTGACATGTATATTTGACAATGTTATTGGTGATCAACATTTTACATTTTATAGAATACATGTTTGATTGTGTGTGTTTGTGTCTGTGTTTGAATTGGTGTATAAAGGAAGAGAATTTCACATTTACGAATTGTTGTTTCTGCTGCTGATGTGCTTTGTCTAGACACAGTGAAATATGATTTATCAATGTAAAAACAAAAAGCATATGCATATTTCATTCAAATGTAGATACTGAATACAAAATATCATAATACATTTACGCATTTAGCAGATGCTTTTATCCAAAGCGACTTAAAGTGCATTCAGGCTATATATTTTTTTTTCAGTATGTGTGTTCCATGGGAATTGAACCCACAACCTTTTGCGCTGCTAACACAATGCTCTACCACTGAGCCACAGGAACATAACCTAATATCCTCCATTATTTATTTTTTACTCTATGCAATTTCAGAGTTCACACATTTTTTGTTTTTTTTACCATGAGATCTCACAGCATGCAGGCAAGTTTATTAGAATTTAAATACACTTAACACCACGCAGTATCCATCGAGTGTCACTCGAAATGCCATAGCTCAGCACAGTAGCTTGCCCATATCAAAATTAATTTGACCACTTCTGGCAAGGATTTGTCTTAGACTGAGCTTTAATTTGGTCTGTAGATTATTGTATTGTGTTTAACCTTCATACTTCCCCCAGGTCATTTTGACCCGGGATTTTTCTTTTAACTTATTTTTTTTTTAGAGTGTTCATTTGAGGGTTACAAGACTTTTGTGCCTTTAGTTCCACTTGAATTTGGGGACTTTATGTGGATGTAAAAACAGTAACAAATTCTTCCCTGTGAATGGAATGTCAAAATGAATGAAGTGTCAAAAAAACGTATAGCTTTCATTTTGACACAATCCAGGAAAAATCTATATCCAAATGAAGGGCTGAGAATGCAGAATATTCCCAACACTTGTAAACCCCACACAGACGAGCAAGCATGTACATGATACACGCACACGCATGATCAAGAAAAACAAGGTTAATAAAAAAATCCCTACATAAATATTAATAAAAAAAGGGTATGATTTTAGGCCTTTTGGGTCATTTTGCCCCATGGGGGAAATATTGATTACAGAATGCGAGGGAAGGATGAAGGTTAACATTGAATTAATGAAATTCCCTGATAGTGTCTGATAATGTCAACTGCCTTTTTTTTTTCTTCAGTGAAGATTTTTAGTTAAAACTGTGGGGCATTCATAAAATGCATGTCAGGCTGCCGTTTTTTGAGAATTAGAAAAATAAAAAAATCAAGGAACACAAAATTAATACCCGTGCCTCCTGATGATATTTGAAGCAAAACTGAACATGATTTACATTATTACCTGTAATCTTGTCTCAGGCAATTTTTCAGAGAATGAATCACTAGTTCACCAAATTGGCCGGGACCTTATGAAACCGTTTGTTGCTAAAGCAGCACAAGTTACTCAATCAAAACTCACTTTTGGACATGCACTTGTCTCATTTAGAGTCACTCTGACTCAAAATGAGCCAATATATTGATGAATATGATACTTGTTTTTGCCAACTCATTCAGCACTCCATTTACTCTGACAGCACACTATAGGAAACCGTTCCGACTCAAACCGATGAGCCAGTGATATGGCATGTGTGAACTGAGCACCTGAAATTTTTTGAAATTAATGTTTGTTTTTATGGTTTCTCATGTTTTTTTTTGTAAAAAGGTGAGTTAAGACTAGTTTATTCACTTTATATGCATTAAACATATTCAATTCATTAATAATATCATTGTGCATGGTATGTCATTGTGTGATTATGGAAACAAACTATTAAATTCAAGCGGTTCATTTATATCACGAACCAGATGTTTTGCTTCATAAGATCTCAATATATCATCAGGAGCTACAGGTATTCATTTTGTTTGCCTTAATATGTTTTTTTCTCTCTCAAAAACGGGCAGCTGGTAGTGTTGCCAACTTCAGAAAAGGAAAATATGGGACAATCATGGTTTATAAGGAACAGAATAAGAGACATTGTGCATGCATATTGTTACGTCACCTTGATTTTAGCTCTAGGTTTAGAAGGGGTAACATGTATGCGTGTGATGGTTGTGATAATGGTGGTGTCAGAAAGACGAGTGCGATACAAAAACTGCTAGAATAGGAAGTTTGGACCCACTTTATATTAGGTGGCCTTAATTTTGTACTTACATTTAAATTAATAATTTGATACAATGCACTTATTGTGTGCATACATGTTCTTACATTGTACTTCTATTTTTAAACATACCTATATGTAATTACATTTATAATTACACTGTAATTATAAATGTATTGACCCATCCCTTACACCTTAACCCACCCTTAAACCTTTCCATACCACTTAACCTGTCCCTAACCTCACCCATATCACACCTCAATAACAGCAAAAGTGTTTTGCAATACAATATGAACGCAATAAGTACATTGTATTTGATGTAAGTAAGTTTGATTAACCTATTTTTTGATGTAAGTACATAGTAGTTAAGGCCACCTAATATAAAGCAGGACCGAAAGTTTATTTACAATTTAAATAAGAAAATGGAAAAGGAAAAATAAGGAAATCAAGTCTTTGGCACTTCCACATCCTAACTTACCTATTCTAGACTAACCAAAACAAAACAAAACATGCAAAGAGCGGTGCTCACTTCTAGTCTGGTGTTTGGAATACCTTAAAAGTCACTAGGTGTTGCTACATAAATGTCACATACTACCTTGTCCAGTTTTCCGCAGGGGCGAGGACAAAGTTGTCATACAGAGATAAGTAAAGCAATAAGCAATGAAATACGAAATAAACTAAAAAAGACAAAGAACGAGATGACAACTTAAAACTGTTACAAAAGAACAACACAAGAAAAAGAAGAGCAGATTAACAAATAATACAAATGCCCGAAACAGGAAAGCAAAGCCTGCTTCACGTTCATTCAGCCATCCTTTTAAACACTTGTGGGAAACAGGATTGGCTGCGGAATTAATGACGTCATCCATGTTAACAGTGACTGACTGCTTCTTGAATCAATAGCAGTCTTGGGAGGGTTAAACCTAAGAAAATGACAGAGCTGAGAGAGAGAATATACTATATATATATATATATATATATATATATCAAGTCAAGTCAAGTTGAGCTTTATTGTCATTCCGCTACATGTGTGGACATATAGTGGGACGAGATGTCGTGCCTCACAGGACCACGGTGCTACATAAATACAGACATACAACACGAAGTAAAACAGTATAAACCTATACACAACTAACCTACTGTCAGCTTTGACTATACATATGCTATATATAAAAGTGGTTACCTATACATAAACTAAAAAAAATACAAACTATACAACTGTGCAGATGACTTCAAATACTGTACATGTGCAAAAAGAAAGACATTCAGGCAGCTGGCTGGGGAACAGTGTAAGGTGATTTGTGGTGCATGAGCCAGTAAACATACATACATAACAGTCATGTAGTACAATCGGTCTTTTGTGGGATTATGGACACACAAAGGTGTGTGAAAGTGTCTAGTGCATGCAGAGGAGAGTGTGTTGCTACAGGTGGCTTGTGCAGGCCCGCTCACCTGTGCGTAGCACATTTAAATTTCACAAAAATAAAAGTTTAACAGTTTTTTCCTGAGATGTGGTAAGGTGGGGGGGGGGGGGGGTTTCAGAGAGGGGCGGGGTGATGTGAGTTCAGGGCTCTCACAGCCTGGGAGAAAAAGCTATTGAGCAGTCTGGCGGAGCGGGCTCTGATACTCCGGTACCGTTTACCTGAGGGTAGGAGCTGGAAGAGACTGTGGGAGGGATGGGTGGGGTCCTTCACGATACTTTTTGCTTTGCTGGAGCATCGTGTAAGGAAAATATCCAGGATGGAGGGGAGAGGGGCACCAATGATTTTTGCAGCGGTGTTCACTGTCCGCTGGAGGGTCTTGCGGTCTGCTGCACAACAGTTCCCATACCAGACAGTGATACAGCTGGTCAGCACGCTCTCAATGGTACCCCTGTAGAAGGTGGTGAGGATGGGTGGAGGGAGGCTTGCTCTTTTCAGCTGGCGAAGTGTAGTGTAGGCGCTGTTGTGCCTTCTTGGAGACAGACATGGTGTTGGTGGTCCAGGTGAGGTCCTCTTTGATGTGCACCCCCAGGAATTTAGTGCTGCTGACTCTCTCCACAGTTGAGCTGTCGATTGTCAGTGGGGGGTGGTCAACGGGGTTTCTCCTGAAGTCCATCACAACCTCTTTTGTCTTCTCCACATTGAGGGACAGGTTGTTACCGCCACACCATTCAGCCAGCTGTGCCACTTCCTCTCTGTAGTGTGTTTCATCGTTGTTGCTGATGAGACCTACCACTGATGTGTCATCTGCAAACTTGATGATGTGGTTGGAGCTGAACTTGGCAGTGCAGTCGTGGGTCAGCAGTGTGAAGAGCAGCGGGCTGAGCACACAGCCCTGTGGGGCACCTGTGCTCAGTGTGGTAGTGCTCGAGGTGTTGTGGCCGACCCGAACTGACTGAGGTCTTCCGGTTAAAAAGTCCAGGATCCAATTGCAGAGGGAATTGTTGAGGCCCAGCAGGCTTAATTTATTGATGAGCTGTTGTGGGATTATTGTGTTGAATGCTGAGCTGAAGTCGATAAACAGCATTCTGACATATGAGTCTTTATTTTCTAGGTGAGTAAGAGCCAGGTGGAGGGTGGAGGAAATTGCATCATCCGTAGAGCGGTTTGGGCGGTATGCAAACTGGAGCGGATCAAGTGTGTTGGGGAGGCTGGTTTTGATGTTGTGCATGACTAGCCTCTCAAAGCACTTCATTATGATTGGAGTCAGTGCTATGGGACGGTAGTTTAGACAGGACACAGGTGATTTTTGGGGTACCAGTATGATCGTTGAGGATTTGAGACATGTGGGGATGACTGCCTGGCTCAGCGAGGTGTTGAAGATATCTGTTAGGACATCTGTCAGCTGTTCAGCACAGTCTTTCAGTACGCGGCCAGGTATATTGTCAGGACCCGCAGCCTTGCGTGGGTTAATCCTAGATAGGGTCTTCCTTACATCGGCTGGAGACAGACAGAGTGCCTGGTCGTTGGGAGGTGTGGGCAGTTTTTGTGCAGATGTGTCGTTCTGCATTTCAAACCGTGAATAAAAGTGGTTGAGTGCATCTGGGAGGGATGTGTCGTCATCACAGGCCTGTGGCGGGGGCTTGTAGTCAGTGATGGTCTGAATGGCTTGCCACAGGCTCCGTGCATCTCTGCTGTTTGTGAAATGGTTATTGATTTTATTGCCATATGACCGCTTTGCATTTTTGATGCCACGGGACAGATTGGCTCTTGCTGTTTTGAGGGCTGCTTTATCTCCTGATCTGAAAGCTTCACCTCTGGTTTTTAGCAGCCCACGAACCTCTGCTGTCATCCATGGCTTCCGGTTTGCACGTGTGGTGATGGTCTTGGTGACTGTCACATCATCAATGCAGTTTTTGATGTAAGCAGTCACAGTTTCAGTGTACTCCTGCAGGTCTGTATGGTTATTATAGGTGGCTGCCTCTTTAAACATGTTCCAGTCTGTGTCCTGGAAGCAGTCCTGCAGTGCTGAGGTAGCATTGTCTGGCCATACCATGATCTGCTTTTGAACCGGTTTGGCCAGTTTGAGAAGTGGTCTGTATGCTGGTGTTAGCATAACAGAGATGTGGTCCGAGTATCCGAGGTGGGGGCGGGGTTCGGCTTTGTATGCGTTTTTCACTGTTGTGTAAACAAAGTCCAGTGTGTTATTTCCCCTTGTTGCAAAGTTCACATGTTGGTAGAACTTTGGTAAAACTGTCTTTAAGTTAGCGTGGTTGAAGTCGCCGGCTATGTTGAAAAAGCCGTCGGGGTTATTTGTTTGTTGTTCGCTGATGGCGCTGTACAGTTCACGAAGCGCGTCCTTAGCATTTGCACGCGGGGGAATGTACACCGTGACAATCACAATGGCCGTGAACTCCCGCGGCAGATAGAACGGTCTACATTTCACAACCATGAACTCCACCAGCGATGAACAGTGTTTTGATAATACCGCTGCATTGTTACACCATTCTTTGTTGATGTACACACACAAGCCACCCCCGCGAGTCTTACCAGACAGTGATGAATCTCTGTCCGCTCGGCAGCAGGAAAGTCCGTGAAGCTGAATGGCGGAGTCCGGGATGTTGTCATTTAGCCATGTTTCAGTGAAAACAAACACACAACAATCCCTTGTCTCATGCTGTGTAGACCGGCTGAGTTGAATTAAGTCCAGTTTGTTTTCCAGAGAGCCAACGTTTGAGAGCATGAGTGATTGAATTGCTGGACTAGTTGGGTTAGCCTTTAGCCTAGCTCGAATACCTCCACGCTTGCCGCGCTTCTGTCCCCTCTCACACCGCCGGCGTCGCCGCTTTGCGCGGGTAGCATCAGTAGGCGAGGTCGTGGTCTCGGGGTCCGGCTTCAGCAGCACTATATATATATATATATATATATATATATATATATATATATATATATAGTAATGATTTATTAGCTCATATTTGAGCTTTTAGGGAATCGAATCTTAGAGATTCGGGGTTGATTTGATTAGACTGATTCAAAATTGATAGCATACACTTCAACTATTCATCCAGTGTATCTTAGCAATTCTGTTTATTTCATGGCCACGATAATAATACAGAATTGGTTGGGTTAACTTTGAGTAAAGGTAACACGGGATCTGGGTAAAGATTGTCTTGAATATTACACAAGACAAGGATTCTTTATAAATTAAACAAAGTTTATTTTCTAACTACTGTACAGTAAACTAAGCTAAAACACACACATACACACGTTCAGGAAATGAGTTAATCCGATTTGAAGAAAGCCTTACGTCTAGCACTCGTTCGCTAGTTCGTTAAAATTCAAACTGAGGAAGTTACAAGCAGATAACTTTACTAACTTTACTTTTAAAGAATAATTCAACCAGCTCAGCAAGATATGGAGATGGTTTGTTTACTTGCTTTTAAAGTTGAGTCAATAGCTGATCTGTTGTTTTCCTCGGGTGGTTGAGGGAACTCCGGCAGCTAAATGGCTAATGTCATTGTTGCGTGACGCGTTTCTAGGGAAAGGGAAGCCCTCCAGTAAGTGGTTGGTTTCTTTGTGACGTGTTGACCTCTGGAAACTCCTAGGAAGTCTCTTTGCGAAGACTAAGCTTTGCATTTTTCTGCGGTCATGAAGTTGCAAAGAAGTTTTGTAGTTCTTGTAACTTAGCCTGATGTTATGGCTGTGAGCGCTTCGCAGAGAGATCAGTGAGACGAAGCCAAAGTTTTGTGAGCAGGTAGCGAGCAAAGAGCAGAGCTTTTGTGTCCCGTTTTTAACAGGCTGATTTTAGTTCCTCTCACTTGATGCTCTTCCAATTAAATTGTCCCTGTAGGACGGAGCCCCACCCTGTACGGTTTCTCTTTTGGCCACAAACTAACCCAGTGCTTAGTTTAATTATGTAACGCAGTTAGTAGATACGGGAAGAAGGAGGCGGGAACCGGCGAACATTTAACACTTTAATAATAAAATAAACAAACATAACAGAAAAGCGGCAGCCCCTCACGGACGACTGCCGCACACAACACACAAACTAAAAGTCCAGGCCTGGTCCTCTATCGTCTTTCACTGTTGTCACTCCTCATTTAACCCTTCCGGAGCTCCTCCGTGGGACTCGAGACCGGTGAGTGGCGCAGGTGTGGTTCATTACCATTTACTCCACCGGCCTCGATCCGTTCCCACGGCTCTCGGCCCCGCCCCACTTGCCACATACCCCCATCGCCTCTCGCAGGCCGGGGGGTACCCACGAGACTGCGCTCTACTCCCCCCCTCTCCCGGGGGGAGCCCGTCAGGGCGGCCGCGGCGTACCTGGGGGTAAGGACAGACGAGGCGAGAGAAAAGGAGACGGAAGGATGAGGAGTGACAGAGACGAGAGAGGGGAGAGAGAAAAAAAAAAGAAAAAAATCTCGGTCCGATTCCCGGACACACTGCCGCTCGGTCCTCAACCAACTGAGCGGCTCACTCGCGGTGCCATGCGATGGTACTGGACCTCTTTGGTGGACGGCCCGATGCTCCTCCGCCTCCTGGCGGCCGGCGATGGCTCCTCCGGTCGAGGGCAGCCGGCAGCGAGTCCCCCGTTCCCTGCTCCTCCACCAACCTGGCGGATGGCAGCAGGCTCCGGCCCACTGGCGAACGGCGCCGACTCCTCCGCTCCCTCTCGGATGGCAGCCACCCCTCCTCGTCCCAGGAGCACGGCAGCGAGTCTTCCGTCCCACCTGTTCTTCTTTTGCTCCAGCACCACCGCTTCGGGCAGCCACCAGCGGTCTCCGCTTCTTCCTGCTGCCCGATCTCCTCAGCACCGCGATCCCCCTCAGCAGCGAGGGCGCTCTGACAGCGTGTCCCTCCTTCCTCCCGGGCTTCGGCACCAATGTAACGCGGTTAGTAGATACGGGAAGAAGGAGGCGGGAACCGGCGAACATTTAACACTTTAATAATAAAATAAACAAACATAACAGAAAAGCGGCAGCCCCTCACGGACGACTGCCGCACACAACACCCAAACTAAAAGTCCAGGCCTGGTCCTCTCTCGTCTTTCACTGTTGTCACTCCTCATTTAACCCTTCCGGAGCTCCTCCGTGGGACTCGAGACCGGTGAGTGGCGCAGGTGTCGTTCATTACCATTTACTCCACCGGCCTCGTTCCGTTCCCACGGCTCTCGGCCCCGCCCCACTTGCCACAAATTACTTAGCTTTATTTGAGAAATTTGATTACTGTTCCTGGTCCCTGATCTGCTGATGGTACTGCCTCCACCCATCTGCTAAATCTGTCTTTGACCACAGGCATGTACATTTTGCCTTGTACTCGCGTTATCATATCCACATAGCCCATTACCAAATGTTTAAATGGTCCTTCTGGTACTGGTATATGGCCTATTGGTGTTGCTATTCCTTTCCTCACATTGTTTTTGGCACAAACTTCACATGTGGCTAGATATTAATCTACCATTGCATGTAAATAAGGAGACCAATATCCTTGCTGTTTAATTTACCTTATCACTCCACCCCCCACGCGCTATGGTCAAAACCATGCACATCTGAAATGAGAATATTCAAAAGTGAAGTTGGTGCAACAATTTGTCCTTTATGTGTCTGCCAAATATCTCGCATGTTTTCTTTTGGATACCTTTGGTGCCACATTGAGTGTTCATAGGGGCCTGCTTGTTGTTGAACTCAAATTATGTTATCCAATTGAGGTTGAGGTTCAATATGTACTAAAGGTGCTAATACTGCTACCTGACATCCTGAGGCTTTTTTTAGCTTCTAAATCTGCTGCATTGTTCCCTTTAATGACAAAATAATTTCCTTTTTTATGAGCCTGACAGTTGATTACCGCTAGTCTTTCGGTAGCATCATAGCAGAAATTAATTTACATATTTGTTCAGCATGTTGAATGGGAGTCCGTCACTCTTTTTGAAACCTCTTTGTTTCCATACTGCTCCAAATAAACTGCTCCTACATGATCTCTAAAGCTATGACCATCTACAAAATAGTGACCTCTGTGTCAGAGATTGGTGTAGAATTAAGATCTGGCTGTAATGTAGTAAACGTCAATGAATTAGTCACACAATCATGGGATTTTACTTCAAAAGCCAAAGGAATGTATACAGCTGGATTAACAGTTAATCCATCTGAATAAATTCCTTTGGCTTTTGAAGGAAAATCCCATGATTGTGTGACTAATTCGATGTCATACAGTATGACATCGTTAAATCGTAACATCTGGAAATGTATGTAGTGATGAATAAGCTAGAATTCGGGCTTGAGTCAGAACAAATTTCCCTTGTTCTATTAACTCAACAATTTTGTGATGAGTATAAACAGTTACTGGGTATTGCATGGTTATTGTGGATGCTTTCTTAAATGCATAATATAGTGCTGCAAGGCCTTGTTGTAACATGGTGGGTAACCTTGAGATACATTGTCCAACTTTGTGCTGTAGTAAGCAAAAGGCTGTTTTTTCTACCACTACAAGTTTCTTGCATCAATACAGATGATGCATAACCATCAGCTCTGTTTGCGACATACAGATGAAATTGTTTAGAGTATTCAGGATTTCCTAAGACAGGGGCATGTTGTAGTACTTTTTTTTAAAAGTCTCAAATGCTAGTAATGCATCGGTGTTCCATTTTAATGGATTACTTAAATCTTGCAGCAGGGCTTTAGAGTGCGACCTAATTTCTCAAGGGTGCGACAAAAAAAAATCTGAGGGCGCACCTGTGCGACCAGCCGTTCGAGAAAAGAAAAAAAAGCATCCGCGACTCTGAGTCTCTCTGTGCTTCAATAACAGACACACATTAGGCTCATATCGTGGTCTAAACCAATCAGAGACAGTGAAGGACGGACCCCAAACTTTTGTCTATGATGCATTTTTGCTATTCCCAAATCAGAAGCGAGATCGCTCACGTGGAGGAGTTTCAGCACGCGCAACATGAACATAAAATGCCGTCTTTACAGTTACTAAATTGCTGGACATGTTTGATAATAAAATGTTGAAAGTACAATCCGCACGAGAGACGCTGTTCCCCAGGCTGAAGTGTGTGTGTGTGTGTGTGTGTGCGTGCGTGCGTGGGGCACGCTAAAACTGACAGGCAAAGTACACTTTGAGCTTTAGACGCGTCCAAATGATCAAATACACACAAAACATGTAAAAACGGCCGGCTTGGAGAATATTCACTTAAACACAGTTTATGTCTTAAAGTGAACGAGAACAGTTGGGAGAAAATTGTGTCAATATTTTGTCTTAGTGACAGACTGGTGCTTCATTAATGTTAATCAAAGAACAAAACACAAAGAGAAAATCACTCACAGCTCTTAATCTGAATAAAGTTATAGCTTTAAGCATTAATCTATCAATACATATAGTGAAAACTATGCAGTGTTCATATATATGTATTAGTGGTGGGCTGTTATCGGCGTTAACGTGCTGCGTTAACGCGAGACTCTTATCGGGCGATAAAAAAATATCGCCGTTAATCTATTCTCAAAGTTGGGTTGGGAGCTGGGTCTATACTACGCAAGCTATGATGACTTTCACCCTGATATTTTTGCGCGGATGTATACCTAGCCGAATTGCACTGTAGGGGGCGAGAACGAGTCTTCGAACTAGAGGCTCGCAGTCCGTGATGGACAGATTGTTAACGGCTGGTCTATGTGGTAATACAATCGGGCAGGACATCCAAACGCTCACCTATCATTCATCAACCTCAAATATGGCTTTTCATCTGAAAGATGTATGTAGTAGCAACTTTACATGGCCGCTCAATATGATGTTAACCTAGAGAAACGTGCGCTATTGAAGTGTTTGTGTGGAAGCGCGTTTGCTGCAGGACAGGCTCCGGTGCGCTCACTTGCTCTTAAAATCTCCGTCATTCTTGGTCATACAGATAAAAGTAGCCTAATACATCTTTCGAATCTGTAAAGACTCTACGTTTATTTGTGTGCACTCAGAATAACAACGAAACGTTGCGCTTTTAAGCAAACAGGATGCGCTTTAGTTCTCATGTGAACTTGAGCGAGAAAATCCGTCTTTGAAAAATATATCTATAGAGAGTGAAATGTCTAAAAAATAAAAATAGAAGACGTGTGTGTTAGCATGGATGATTTACATGAAATTTAATCTGTGCAACACTGTGCATAAGATGGCTTTCAGTTCAATATAATAACAAAAAACGACATTTTGGGTTTTTATTCAACTAATAAGGTGGGCACGCTGTGATCTGTACTATATTTTTACTGTAATTATCGGCAAAAAAACAAAAAAAGACCCAACACGGGAGTGGGAGGGAATGGGAGTCATTCTTCCGGGAGTGGAACGGGATTTTCCTCCAGTTTTTTCGTGGGATTGGGACGGGAAGAGATTAAAGTTTGTGATGCATTTTGGAAACAGGAGATGAGCCCTTGGTCTAATGCGCCACCTGGCTTGAGAAACCCGTTCTCAAAGACTTACTTTTAGTCATTATTTGGGTAGCACACATATTCTGAATGCCTTCGGCAGAATTCAAATGAGCCATTTTAATCTAGATTAATCTAGATTAATTCCAAAATTAATCTAGATTAATTCCAAAATTAATCTAGATTAATTCCAAAATTAATCTAGATTAATCTAGATTAAAAAAATTAATCTATGCCCACCTCTAATATGTATATATGTATATATATATATATATATATGTGTGTGTGTGTGTGTGTGTTTATATATATAAAAAAAAAAAGTTGAGATGATAATACCGTTAAAGTACCAGATCGATAAGAGGAGTAATACCGTTAAAACCTTAACGATACCCATCCCTAATTAAAATACAGTATGAGCACAGACAGACCAGGTGTTTTTTTCCTCTTTAAATACTTTTTTGGTAGTCTGAGGTGGGATGGGTGTGCCAGATTTTTTTATAGGTTTAAGGGGGGGTTTGAGAAGCACTGCACTAGAGCATCTCTTCATTCAGACACAGTGGAAGATCTGACAAGAATCAGTGTAGAGGGGCCGAGTCTGGAAGATGTTGATGCCAGAGAGAGTGTGGCCAGCTGGTTTAGCCAAGGACAAAGATCAAGAAGAACAAACTATAGGAGATGGCCATCCAAGGGGCATGTGACTGTAATGGAGGATAGTCCATAAGACATTGAGCCATGAGATGTTCAGTTTGACGCCCTTAAAACACTTAATTTAGATGTTATTTTTATTTAATTTATCTTGAGATGTTTTAACTTTAAGCACCAACACTTTTTCAGTAAGTTACCTTTCTTGTAGAATTGTGCTTCAAATAAAGAACGTTATGTTGGCCAGATTGTTAGTTAATCGTTTACTAGTCAATATTGCCTATATGAAAATTTGGGTGCACCTAAGAAAAAAAGTTAGGCGCACCAGTGCAACCAGTGCAAAAAGTTAGTCTAGAGCCCTGTGCAGTCCTGCTTGTTTCATGATTTCTCTCAATTTAGCTGTTTTTACTGCATAGTCTTATATCCAATCTGCACTAAATCCAGTAATTCCTAGAAAATTAATAATTTGTCTTACTGTTTGTGGCAATGGTGTTTTACTTATGCATTCTAATTGAGCTTGAGCTTTAGCTCGTGTCAAATGCAATCAATTGTCCTAAGTATTCAACTTGAGGCTGGCAATACTGTATTTTGGTTCTGTATACTTTATGACCTCCTTGTGCTAACTTCGTTAGGACTTTAATATAATATTTATGACATTGTTCTAGTGATTTAGAAAAAATAATTAAAGAATCTACATATTGTAAAGAAGTACTGTCTATCATAAGATCTTCTAAATCAGCCTTTAGAACTTGATTAAATAAATGGCCGAATGTCTAAACCCTTGTGGGATTCTGGTGTAAGTATACTGTTTAACAGCATATGTAAATGCTAATACATATCTACTCTCCTCTGCCAGTGGAACACTGAAGTAGGCAGAACAGAGATCAATTACCGTAAAGTATTTAGCATCAGGAGGGATATTCATCAGTAGCATGTGTGGGTTTGGTACCTCAGCTGGCATATCCTCTACTATATCAATGATTGCTCGTGGGTCATGCACAAGATGCCATCTGTTTTTGTCTGCTTTGATCATTGGCATAATTGGAGTGTTACAATAACAAGATGTTTCTATTAATACTCCTGCCTTCAGTAAACCTTCAATTGTGGTTCTTATACCTGCCTCAGCGTCAATACGCAAAGGGTATTGAGATTTTCTGGGCAAACGAGCATCTGTCTTAAGTCGTACTGTCACTGGGTTTGCTGATTTTATTATTCCTACATCTGAGTAATGTTGAGACAATAGTTAATTTGGTACTTGATTCTCTACTTTCTGAAATAGTACAGTGTCTGTAGTGTTTATTAATTCGGATGTTGTAGTCATCTGCATCAGTTTATTTTGACTGATAACTACTTACTAAGGAATTCCCATTAAACTTGTTGCACATAAAATTTTGATGTAATTTTTGACAACTGTATGAAAAATCAGCAGATTTTCTGTTCGTTCCCATTTGCCTTGTTCTGCCTTTTTTCATCATTGGTCCTTCCCAATTTTTTTCTACATATAAAGACACTTGTGGCACAGAATCTGTTACATTAAACAATTTTTTCACAAATATACATTTAGGTATAATAAGAGTTACTCCCTGTTTACCTATTATAATGTGCTGTGAAACTATTAAAAAAAATGTGTCCTTCAGTTACTTCCTGCCATTTATTTTCCATTTTTCATCTCTTTCGGGATCATATATCATTGTACAATGAAATTCGGATCTTGGTAACTGTACTTCTGGAATCTGTGCTTCAATAAACTTTTCCTTTCCTATCCAATAAACATTTGCTTTTGGCTCCACAACCATCATCTATTCCTAGTTTCTATTCCTATTGTGTCTTTATATACTCCTTCTGGAGAACACCAAATTTGTAGCCCCAATTTACATAATGCATCCCTCCCTAACAAATTAACAGGAGTCTGATTTGACACAAGAATGGGCATTGTTACACTTTCATTTTTCGTTTGTAGACACACTGGAGCTGTCATTGGGATTAGTTGCATTTGTCCCGAGAATCCTATTGTCTTTGCAAATTTTCCAGATAAGGGGAGATGTAAGGCATAATTGGAATTTACACAAGTATAAACAGCTCCTTTGTCTACCATCATAGGTGTGGTCTTTCAATTTTCAGAATAGGTTCTTGATCAGCTTTAGTTGTTAAAGTTGGAAGCTGACTCTCCCAAGGGTTTACTGGGCCCAGTAATGGACCTCGGGTGGGCTGCTGCCATCAATCACAGCATTTCTAAACAATGTTGCAATTAATGTGTCCCCTTCTGGATTTACTTCAGTTTCTTTTTCCATCTTTTCAGCTGTCTCTGGACATATGTGGATGGATTTTCTGTTTCCCCCAGCTGTTCTCCCTTTAATGATTTAGGGTTTAGTCTGATCGGGTACTCACCACGCAGTGCCTGCCACACTGCTGGACGGAATGCATCAAACACAGTTCCATCCATATTGTGAGAGTCCACAGCTCTTTCCACATTGGATGCTTGAAGAATTTCCTCCATCTTTGCCCCTCCTATAGTCTTTGCCAGAAGTGCTTTAATGTCCCCCACAGCTAAAAGTTTGCCCATAGTTTCTTCTTCGAACACCTTAATCCACTTTCCAGCCCCCGCATGGATGTCTGGGAGGCGATTTGTTGAAATAAATCCTTATCCTTTATCTGCTTAATGTTTATTGTTAACCTTCAAGACCCATTTAACAATAAACACAGAACCGCTTACCTATTTATGTAGTGGCCACCATTTGTGCTGCTCGTCAAAGTCCGCCCAAAGTGGTAGACTTTATTTTCAGAGACAATAAAGCCGAGAGATGCAAGAAAATCTCCAGAATTATTTCCTACATTCTATTCTATAAGTTTTTTTTCCAGGCCTGTTCAATATGTTGTATACATGTTTGTTATGAGATCACGATGCAATCAAGAGGCCATCATTTTATGTTCCGTGAAAACACGGGCACATTATATATTTTGCCTAATGGAAAAACCAGACAAGCAGCTTCCCTCTATGTCTGCACTTCTCATTCAGATTTCTATACATGCAGGAAAACACACATGATAATAATAGTAGGCTAAGTTGATCACCAAATGGCTATATTTACTTTGATGCCACCCCTTAGACAACATACAGAATTAACTAATTTTGTCATGAGTTAAATATATTAAGTTTCTGTAAAGATGCTTTGCAATGATTTGTATTGTAAAAAGCACTATACAAATAAACTTGAATTTAATTGAATTTAATTAACTGTCTGCAAAAACCCACCCTCCCCAGATCTAACAGGACAAGATAACGTTTGGGGTTCAGACACACTCTCTCTGTTTAAATCTAGATTAAAGACACATCTCTTTAGCCAAGCATTCACATAATGTATATTATAATCTTGTACTGCAGTTATATCTGATAAAATGTACATTATTCTTTAGTTTGGGTTAAACAAATAATTTTTGCTTGGATGGAACAGCAGCTACGCTAACTATGTCTATATTTGTTTCTCTTTTTCTACCTATTTTCCTGAGTCTGGGTAGGGAAGGCACGGAGCAGAGCACAGGCACTATTTGAGCTGGCTCATAGCTGTGTCCTGGGCTTTCGTCCAAACAAAGGGTTCATCCTTTTTTTCGAGGGAACTTAGTGGTCGTGTGATGTCAGCATAGTTTTCGATGAATTGTCGTGAGTAATTGCACACTCCCAGAAAGCTTCGCAGCTCAAAGACGTTAGTTGGTGTCTTTATTCTTTGGATTGCTTGGGCACGGTTAGATTGTGACTCGATGCCGTTTCTTCCGACAAGCAGTCTGACATAGTTCACCTTGGTTCTGCACCATTGTCCTTTGTGAAGGGCGATTTTAGCTCCTGCTGTTGTCAGCTGGTTTAGGACGTGATTGATTTCCTTGAGGTGGTCTTCCACACTTGAGCTTTTATTTAAGACATCGTCTACGTAGACGAGGTTGCCTCGGACTCTGGCATCAGGGCATGCCTTATTAAGGAAAATGTTGAATTCTGCTGGTGAGTTGGCATAGCCGAAGGGGCACCATGTGAAGGTGTACTGTCGGTTGCCGAAGGTGAATGCTAGCTTATGTTGGTCATCGGGGTGGACAGGGATTGTCCAGAACCTGGAGGCGATGTCCAATGTGGACAGGATCGTCGAGCCTTTGATTTTTGGATTTTTTTGGTCCAACTGGGTCATAGGCCATCGTGACAATGGTACTTGCTGATTCAGCTTGCAATAGTCGATGGTGGGCCGCCATTTGCCATTAGGTTTTAGGACTGGCCATATCTGGGCAGAGTATGTGCTGTTACAGGGCCGGATGACCCCTTTTTCCAGCGTGGAGTCAACAATTTCTTGTACTGGCTCATATGATGCTATTGGAATCTTGTACTGTCGCACAAATGTGGGTGGCGCATTTGGGTTTGTCGGGATGCGCACCGTGTGGATGTTGGTCAGTCCACAATCCAGGGAATCCTTTGCGAAGGAGTCCTTGTACTTGTGCAGAACCTCTTTGAGTCCTTGGCGATCCACTTCATTGTGGAGGGCATTGTTTACAGGGTAAAACAAACAGACATAAGTTTTGAGTTAATAGTTAATAGTTACCCGGGGTGGTATATCCGCACCTTCGCCCAGTCAGCCTGTTGACTCTTCCGATACCCGATTTCTAGGCCTGCTGCGTGCCTTCACTTTGCAATACTAGAACAGAGGTTTTCGGTTTCCCGTTAAACCCGCACCAGGTTACGCTGGAACTGGTGACTCTGCTTGCTGTGACCCACGATGGAGGCAATGCAACTTCACCAACCCAGCACTAGGGGGAGCGTTATCTACTCTCAGGCCTAAGTAAAGGGGACCTTATTAAAATTTTGCTGAGTCAATCAGATCACCTAAGGAGATGAAGTAAGGCCTAACAGGTAGAGCCAGACTTGTGTTGCAACTGAAATTAGAAATTGTGGTTTCTAACTAAAATGTAATGATGTAATCATTAAAATATATAGGATCGATTAGGATTAGAATTACAAGAGCAATCTACAATTGAGTTGATAAACCAATATTGTTGCAATATGTAAGCAGGAAGTGTAATTAATTATTAAATGTAATCAGAATTTTCAAATTTGTAATTAATAATGAAATTAAATTACAGCTTCCAAATCACTAATTTCGGATCCCTAGCATAAGTTACTCATTCCTCCTTGTGTCATTAACATCATCAAACCAAATTAATCTGTGCCACCCTAATTACTGGTGAGTGAAATAAAAAATGTCTGGCCCCCTTGATAATGATTAAGGTTTTAATGTTGTTGTCAAATTATAAGAGCGCTTATGATTAATCTATTAGTGGCTATTGTTGCTACATGGAAGCAGAAACTGAAATTATTTTATGAAATGAAATTCAAATTTGTAATTAATTATGACATTAAATCAACAATTTCAAATTCCTAACAATAGCAACTTATCCACTGAGGTCTTTAAAATCAGGAGAGCAGTTATAATTGAATTAATCACCATATTATCAGACCTATAAACAAATGTTTATTAAAACCACCTGTGAGGTTGCTAGACACGAATCATACAGCCAGTTTATTAACATTGCATTTGTTACATTCTTTTAAATGGGAGAAGAGATAGAGAGAAGAATTCTGAATAAGGAAAAAAAAGACATGCGTTAGCCAGTCTCAGTGTGAGTCAAAGTTCAAAAGTAACAGTTCAGTCACTTACATTTCAAAACACACTGCATTCAACCCACATTCAAAACTCTCTAAATGCTAGGTGCTAATCGCTAGCCGTCAATGCTAATAGCCTTGCATATGCTTCAATGCATGCCCAAATCTCCGGCGGCTGACGTCGTAGCGTGATGTCACTGGGGAAACCCTCTTGTGATTGACGGTTGCCTGGTTCCTTTGTGACGCGTGACCCATGGAGTTTTTCTCTGAGTTCCGCGTAGTTTCAGGCTTTCAAGGTCTCTTCAGCACCGAACTGTTTAGTTATTCTGGCGGTCAGCCTAATGATAAAGGCGGGGACTGCTTCCCGGGCGATCACTGAAAGCGCCGAGATTTTAGCAAGTTTGCGAGCAGCGAGTGAGTGAGACGAAGTCTAAAGCTGAAAGCTTTTGGCTGTCCGTTTTAAGCGGCTCGATTTGGGTCCACCCACGGGCGGCTGTCCCAATCAGATTGTTCTTGTGGGGCGGAGCCCCGCCCCGCACGGCTTCTTTTGCCGCGCCTACATCATACATTTAATTCATCACATGAAGGAAGATATACTTACAGACCTCTATACGTGCTGTAATCATACATTATGATGCTAAAGGTTAACTGTCATCCACACCAACTTATCGCTGACGACGACAGCTTCCGCTCAAGACCAAACATTCCGCATTTGACACACAAAGTACATTTACTAATTGTATCTACTACAGAGGTTAAGGCACAGATTAACACATCCTACATTCCAAATAATCACATCCAGATATAGAGTAATTTTGTCCTGTTTAGGAGAACATCCAGATGTTTCCCTTAAATCTCTCCTAGTTTTTAGGGGTCTCCTGAGATAAGGAGACTTAGGGCAGGAACTCGGCCAGCCAGTTAAAATGCGGATGGCTCATGCATTAACCTTTTACGACTCCCTTAGGAATGTACTGTTTCTCAATCATTTTGTGCATGTTCTCACGCATACGAGGCACTACACGTGTTATATGTGTGTTATTTGTGTGTTATAAGTGTGTTATATATGTGTGTTATAAGTGTGTTATCTGTCTGTTATAAGTGTTATATGTGTGTTATAAGTGTGTTATAAGTGTGTTATATGTCTGTTATAAGTGTTATATGTGTGTTATAAGTGTGTTATCTGTCTGTTATAAGTGTTATATGTGTGTTATATGTGTGTGTTATGTTTGTTATAAGTGTGTTATAAGTGTGTTATATGTATGTTATATGTGTGTTATGTGTTTTATAAGTGCGTTATAAGTGTGTTATAAGGGTGTTATGTGTGTTATATGTGTTATAAGTGTGTTATAAGTGTGTTATATGTGCATTATAAGTGCGTTATGTGTGTTATATGTGTGTTATGAGTGTTATAAGTGTGTTATATGTGTGTTATAAGTGTTATGTGTTTTATGTGTGTTATAAGTGTGTTATATGTTTGTTATAAGTGTTTTATGTGTCTTAAATGTGTGTTATACGTTTGTTATATTTGTGTTATATGTTTGTTATAATTGTGTTATGTGTGTGTTATGTGTGTTATATATGTGTGTTATGTTTGTTATAAATGTGTTATAAGTGTCTTATATGAATGTTATATGTGTGTTATATGTGTTTTATAAGTATGTTATAAATGTGCTATATGTGTGTTATAAGGGTGTTATGTGTGTTATATGTATGTTATTTATATGTTCTAAGTGGGTTATATGTGTGTTATAAGTGTATTATATGTGCGTTATAAGTGTGTTATATGTTTGTTATAAGTGTGTTATAATTGTGTTATAAGTGTGTTTTATGTGTTTTATGTGTGTTATAAGTGTGTTATAAGTGTGTTAAAATTGTATTTTATGTGTCTTATAAGTGTGTTAAATGTTTTATATGTCTGTTATATGTGTGTTATAAGTGTTTTATAAGTGTGTTTTATGTGTGTTATGTTTTTGTTATATGTGTCTTATATATGTGTGTTATATATGTGTTATGTGTGTGTTATACAGTATGTGTGTTAAAAGTGTGTTATGTGTGTTATATGGGTGTTCAAACTGTTTTATATGTGTTATATGAATGTTATATGTCTATTATGTGTGTGTTATGTGTGTGTTATATGTGTGTTATGTATGTGTTATATGTGTGATATAAGAGTGTTATGTGTGTTATGCATTATATGTGTGTGTGATGTGTGCTATAAGTGTGTTATATATGTGTTATTAGTATGTTATGTGTGTTAAATGTTTGTTATGTGTATGTGACGTGTGATATGCGTGTTATATGTGTTATGTGTTTGTTATGGGTGTGTTATAAGTGTGTTATATGTGTGTTATACGTGTGTTATGTGTGTGTCATATGCATGTTATATGTGTGTGATATGTGTGTTATAAGTGCGTTATACGTGTTTTATTTGTGTGTGTTATGTATGTTATAAGTGTGTTATATGTGTGTTCTGTGTGTGTTATAAGTGTGTTATATGTGTGTGTTATATTTAGTTATGTGTATTTTATGTGTTATATTTGTGTTATATGTGTGTTATATGTGTGTTCTGTTTGTGTTATATGTGTGTTATATGTGTGTTATGTGTCTTTTATAAGTGTATTATGTGTTATAAGTGTGTTATATGTGTTTTGTGTAATACATGTGTGTTATGTGTGTTGCATGTGTGTTGTGTGTTTTATAAGTGTGTTATAAGTGTCTTTCATGTGTGTTATAAGTGTGTTATCTGCGTTATATGTGTGTTATATGTGTTTTACAAGAGTGTTATACGTGTGTTATTAGTGTGTTATATGGGTGTTATATGTGTGTTATAAGTGTGTTGTATGGGTGTTATATGGGTGTAATAGGTGTTATAAGTGTGTTATATGTGTGTCAAATGTGTGTTATATGTTTGTTATATTTGTGTTATATGTTTGTTATATTTGTGTTATATGTTTGTTATAAGTGTGTTATATGTGTGTTATAAGTGTGTTTTAAGTGTGTTATATGTATGTTATATATGTGTGTTATATGTGTTTTATAAGTGTGTTATATGTGTGTTCTGTGTGTGTTATAAGTGTGTTATATGTGTGTGTTATATTTAGTTATATGTGTATTTTATGTGTATTATGTTTGTGTTATATGTTTGTTATATGTGTGTTATGTGTCTTTTATAAGTGTATTATGTGTGTGTTATAAGTGTGTTATATGTGTGTTTTGTGTAATACATTTGTGTTATGTGTGTGTTACATGTGTGTTATGTGTGTTTTATAAGTGTCTTTCATGTGTGTTATAAGTGTTATTTCTGTGTTATATGTGTGTTATATGTGTTTTATATGAGTGTTATAAGTGTGTTATTAGTGTGTTATGTGTGTTGTATGGGTGTTATATGGGTGTAATAGGTGTGTTGTATGTGTGTTATAAGTGTGTTATATGTGTGTCAAATGTGTGTTAAATGTGTGTTATATGTTTGTTATATTTGTGTTATAATGAAATGATCAGTTCAACCCAAGCTAAAGCATAATAATGTGCGTTTGGTCAGATATACTGGCAGTACAAGATTGTGAGATGCATTATATGAATGCTTGGCTAAATAGATGTGTCTTTAATCTAGATTTAAATAGAGAGAGTGTGTCTGAACCCCAAACGTTATCAGAAAGGCTATTACAGAGTTTGGGAGCCAAATATGAACAAGTTCTACCTCCTTTAGTGGAATTTGCTATCCTAGGTACTACCAAGAGTCCAGAGTTTTGCGACCTTAGGGAGCGGGTTAGATTGTAGCGTGATAGAAGATTAGTTGGGTACGCAGGAGATAAATCATTTAGGGCCTTATAGGCAAGTAATAATATTTTGTAATTGATACGGAACTTAATAGGTAGCCAGTGCAGAGACTGTAAAATTGGAGTAATATGATCATATTTTCATGACCTGGTAAGGACTCTAGCCGCAGCATTTTGCACTGTATCTGTAGCTTGTTTATTGAAGATGCAGGACAACTACCTAGCAGTGCATTACAATAGTCCAGTCTAGAGGTCATGAATGCATTAATTAACTTTTCTGCATCAGAAACACTTAAAATGTTCCGTAGCTTGGCAATGTTTCTATGATGGAAGAATGCTGTTTTTGTAACGTTGGAAATATGATTTTAAAAAGATAGGTTGCTGTCTAATATAACACCCAGATTTTTGACTGTAGAGAAAGTAACAGTACATCCATCTAGTTTCAAATTGTGATCCAAGATATTCTCTGTACAGTTTTTAGGTCCAATAAGTAATATCTCTGTCTTATCTGAATTTAATAGGAGAAAATTATTGGTAATCCAATCTTTTATATTTTTAACACACTCCGTTAGCTTAGATAGTTTAGAAGTTTCATCTGGTCTTGTTGAGATGTATAGTTGAGTTCCATCAGCATAACAATGGAAACTAATCCCGCATTTTCTAATAATATTACCAAGGGGCAACATGTATAATGAAAATAGCAGAGGACCTAGGACAGATCCTTGTGGTACTCCATACTTTACTGGTAATAATTGAGATGCCTCCTGTTTAAATAAACAAAGTGGTAGCAATCGGACAGGTAGGATCTTCTAATACAGGTAACAACTCTTTCAATAATTTAGTGGGTACAGGATCTAATAAACATGTTGTTGGTTTAGATGCAGTGATAAGTTTATTTAGCTCATCCTGTCCTATAGTTGTAAAGCACTGCCATTTGTATTTGGGTGCGATGAATGAAGCTGAAGTACTAGACACTGTAGAATCTACATTTGTTATTGTATTTCTGATGTTATCTATTTTATCAGTGAAGAAATTCATAAAGTCATTACTATTAAACTGTGAGGGAATATTTAGATCGGGTGACATCTGTTTATTTGTTAATCTAGACACTGTGCTAAATAAAAACCTTGGATTGTTTTGGTTATTATCTATGAGTTTGCAGATATGCTCGGTCCTGGCAGATATTATAGCCTGTCTATAGCTGGACATACAGTTTTTCTACGCAATTCTAAAGACTTCCAAGTTAGTTTTTCTCCATTTGCGCTCAAGAATACGAGTTTCTTTCTTGAGAGAATGGGTACCTGTTGTACCATGGTGCAGCACGTTTTTCTCTAACCTTTTTTAATTTGATGGGGGCAACAGTTTCTAACGTATTAGAAAAGATAGTTCCCATGTTGATAGTAATTTTGTCTAGTTCATCTGTAGTTATGGGTACATAGAGCAGTTGAGATAAATCCGGCAGGTTATTGGTGAATCTGTCTTTAGTGGCTGGAACAATAGTTCTGCCTGGACGATAACGCAGAGCTTTATAGTTATTATCAGTAATATGCAGCATGCACGATACAAGGAAATGGTTAGTAACATCATCACTTTTAGGTACGATATCTATATCAGTAAGATCAATTCCATGCAATATAATTAAATCTAGAGTATGATTAAAACGAAGAGTGGGCCCGGTGACATTTTGCTTGACACCAAAAGAGTTTATTAGGTCAGTAAATGCAAGTCCTAACGCATCATTTGTATTATCAACGTGAATGTTAAAATCTCCAACAGTTAGTGCTTTATCAACATTAACCAAAAGTTCTGAGAGGAAATCTACAAATTCTTTTAGAAAATCTGTATATGGCCCTGGCGGTCTATACACAGTAGCCAGAGCAAGAGATAGGACAGATTTCTTTTGCATAAGTATTTCGAATGAGTTAAACCTGTATCCTGTTTTCTGAGTAACATTAAGAATATCACTATATATTGTTGCGACACCGCCGCCACGACCAATCTGACGAGGCTCGTGCTTATAATAGCTTGGTGGAGTAGATTAATTTAGACCAAAATAATAATTTGTTTTAAGCCAGGTTTCAGTCAGACAGAGTACATCAAAACTATTATCTGTGATAATTTCATTTAGAATAACTGCTTTGGGTGTGAGTGACCGGATATTTAGGAGCCCAAGCTTAAAAAAAAAATGTTGTTCATTTATTTTGCCTTTTTCTGGTTTAATCACAATCAGATTTGTTCTAGATCCTGCATTAAATTTATATTTTGACCTCACTATTCGGGGAACAGACACAGTCTGTATAGATTGGACACTGCATGTACCTCTATTATTTAAGTGGGCAGAACAAAAGTCATCATAGCAGCTTTTTGAGAATTGGCTTGCTAGTCACTTAACTAGGCTTTGAAGTGATATTAATCTTTAACTTATCATTTATACTTTATTAATGACTCGTCCAGCGACCATTAATCACAGCACCACTAACCCTAACGGTTACTACAGCACTTTATATACTATTATATCTTTAACAATTTAGTTTATCTTATTTCGTGGCCAACAATGAAACAAACTAAATTAGTACTTTCTGATTTTTGAGCTAGGTAACACAATCTTTGGAAAATAGTTTAAAACTTGAAAATCACACAGCCCAAGACATCATTCTTTATAAATGAAACAAGGTTTATTTACTAACTGTTATTCTACAATACACGATGGACTAATGTAATAAAACACATACACATAAACATACGCACACACATACACACGGTTCGTGGTTTGAAGAGAGAGTTTCTAAGGCTAGTACTCTTTTGCTATCTCGTAACTTTAACTAGAGGAAGATCACAGCAGAGACTTTGCTATCTTTACAGCATACAGATCAGTTCAGTAAGATTATGAAGAATTGTTTGATTACTTGCTTTAAGTTGAGCTTTCAGCTGATCTGGTGTTTCCGCGTGTTTCCTGGAAACCTCCGGCTGCTGACGTCATTGCGTGGTGTCACTGGGGAACCCCTCTTGTGATTGGCGACCGCGGTCAAGCCAGCCGCAGTTCAGAAAAACACGGTCAAGCCAGCCGCGATTGAAATTTTGCGCGTGTATTACAATGATTACGGTAGTCACAGGAACAACACAAAGGGGATGCGCTTTTAGAGCGCTTTTCTTCTAGTCGCCCAGAACTGAGATATAAGGACATTTTTCGTGATCTTTTTTTTGTACATCTGCTTTAATAGCAGATGTGTTATTTATTCTTGTCTTTGACGGTTCTGTATTACTATATTTTTCTACCTTTCAAATCATTGCAAGATTCATAGAAAAAGAGATATGGGACATTATTCGATTTAGAGGGGTATAAACACCAGGTTTCTAATAAGTACAATAAATGAATGGTCAGTTCATATATAGGACGTCCCATACTATATGCACACCTCATATGAAACCATATTACTGCAGCATTTTTGAGATATGGGACATTAATACATTTTGAGGACTATAAAGACACCATTTCTAATAAGTACAAGAAATGAATGGTCAGTTCTTATACAGGACATCCCATACTATATGCACACCTCATATGAAACCATATTACTGCAGCATTTTTGAGATATGGGACATTAATACATTTTGAGGACTATAAAGACACCATTTCTAATAAGTACAAGAAATGAATGGTCAGTTCTTATATGGGACGTCCCATACTACATGCACTCCTCATATGAAACCATATTACTGCGGCATTTTTGAGATATGGGACATTTTTCGATTTAGAGGGGTATAAACACCAGGTTTCTAATAAGTACAAGAAATGAATGGTCAGTTCTTATATGGGACGTCCCATACTACATGCACACCTCATATGAAACCATATTACTGCAGCATTTTTGAGATATGGGACATTATTCGATTTAGAGGGGTATAAACACCAGGTTTCTAATAAGTACAAGAAATGAATGGTCAGTTCTTATATGGGACGTCCCATACTACATGCACACCTCATATGAAACCATATTACTGCAGCATTTTTGAGATATGGGACATTATTCGATTTAGAGGGGTATAAACACCAGGTTTCTAATAAGTACAAGAAATTAATGGTCAGTTCTTATATAGGACATCCCATACTACATGCACACCTCATATGAAACCATATTACTGCAGCATTTTTGAGATATGGAACATTATTAAATTTAGAGGGGTATAAAGACACCATTTCTAATAAGTACAAGAAATGAATGGTCAGTTCTTATACAGGACATCCCATACTATATGCACACCTCATAATGAAACCATATTACTGCAGCATTTTTGAGATATGGGACATTATTCGATTTAGAGGGGTATAAACACCAGGTTTCTAATAAGTACAAGAAATGAATGGTCAGTTCATATATAGGACGTCCCATACTGTAAGGCCCGGCTCGATTCGACCCAATGACGGCAGTCGTTCAGCGGGTGAAGGGCTTTGCGTATTACAGTCTTTCCTTTTCACGACACAACAAGAACATTAAAATGGAACACTTCTTATTATATATTTTGTCTCGTTATTTCATCTGACTCCATAAATGAAAAGGTTTTAATGATATCTGTGCATCATTAAAATATGAACGAATGATTGATTATTCTTATCAGCTCCTTTTAATACTTTACCCGCTCAGATGTAGGGACACTATATCGCTCAGAGGTCCTGTTTTCCACAGGTCTCATGGACACAATCTCGTCAGGCCCGGCCACCAGTCAGAGGTAAGTTATGGTTATGTATCTAAGATTTGCCGTAAATTCACACGTACACAATCAGAGACATCGAATAACCGCCTTGGAGCCCCCTCAGAACTTGAGTTCAATTGTTTACTTCAGTAAAGGGTTTTGGCCACTATCAGATATGTTAGCAGATCAATATACTACACTCGTAATAGCTTTGGGTTGGTCAAAGCCTTGTTTAAAGTAACATTAAATCAAAAGTCAGAGGTATAGGCGTACCCGAATTCAGTCTGATCAGACGGCGTTCGCCATCCCTGAATGGAATTAACCCGCCCCTGCACCCAAGTACACTTAAAAGATGCCGGATATTAGCCGTCGCTAAAACTGACACAGGCTTGCGGAAATATACGGATCCGCTACTCTAATAAGGAGAAAGCAATCTTTAGAGGCAGTCAGAATAGAATCAAACGTTACAATTTATTGACCAGGTAATCGAAGCAATAATTCAACACTCCAATGTTACAAGAATAGAATCATCAGTTAACCATACCTGGAAATGAAAACTACACACAAGTGATCTTGTGTGGGCAATCAGCTTACAGACGCCTAACCATAGTGAGCAACCAGCTTACTGACTCCTAACCATAGCTGGAAATGAAAACTACACACAAGTGACATGTGCGGGCAGTCAAACCTACAGACGCCTAACCATAGTGAGCAACCAGCTTACTGACTCCTAACCATAGCTGGAAATGAAAACTACACACAAGTGACATGTGCGGGCAGTCAAACCTACAGACGCCCAGAACCTTGTGTCCCCTTTCCTTATATACCCAGATATCCAGTAACCCACCAAATGGTGGTATTATAATTAGACTTTAGAATTTGCAACCAAATGGCTTCTTGAGATCCTGTGGCAGGGAATACTTATTTACATACAGGAGGTGTTTTGAATAGGAGATCAGGGGGAGGGCACACTTTTGAGTGGTACACTACGCTTCTCATACTTTAGAACTTCTTTTAGCTTTTCCTTATGATTGGGAGAATGAGACCATTTTACCAGGCGCACTGAGACATTTCAAAAGATATCAAACATGTATGGTTACTTTTTTGTACACATTACATTGCATGAGTTTTCAGTGAATTCTAGGACATGAGGAGAGGGGGGGAAGATGTTGAGATCGTCAGCACAGGGTGTGGACCCCCCAGTGTGCTGCGTCCTGGATGTTACTGTTACATATGCAAGAGACAGTTTTGTGGATTCCCAGGCTGGGCCTTTTGTCCTCTAAAGGGGGGGGGGGGGGGGGGGGGGCAGATATCCTGGTATCAGGCTTACAGTTCCTTCCTCTGGCACTGTTTTGGGCCACAGGGTTCCCTGCAGTGTCACTTCAGTCGTTGTAAGGTGGTACTCTGTTTGGAGGATGACGTTCTGTACCAGGTCCATCGTGTCGATCAAGGCTTGTGTTCCGTGTTCATAAAAGGTGTCGTCCCACCATGGGGAGACCTCTGCGTCCTTTGGCATTCTTCCGAGGATGTCGATCTGGCCCATAGAAAAGTCCTCTGTCACTTCCAAGCAAAATGAGTGATCAGCAGGACAGGTCAGTCCTCCATATGTGAACGAATTCATCTCAGTGATGACACACCACTGTGTATGAGACACCTGAATAGCATTTGAATGGTCATGCAAAGATTCAACACTTATGAGTTTGCTATCATTGGGAGAGAAAGGTTGTAATGTGTTACATGTACAGACAACATAATTGTGAGTTTCATGACAACAAGTGCGACTGGTAAATAAGGTCTCAGTACCCTTCAACGTCATATATCCAGTGAGGTGATCCCATTTAATTACCTGATCTTTAACTACCATGCCAATCAGAGCATGTGAGCGGAGCTGAGCGGTGAGAATTTCCGCTCCCCGCTCACGTGGGTGTTCGCTCCCCCGCTCCACCGCTCAAAGTCGGACCAGATCGCTCCGCTCAATTCCGCTCCCCGCTCATCTACAATTTCATCCCGCTCCGGAGAAATCGCTCCACGCTCGCTCAAATTTAAAATTACTCTGCATGCCTAAGACCTGCCGTTTTCAACCGAAGCCTTACGCCTCCGACACACTGTCTGCGTGGCAGACGTGGAGCGGGTTTGTTGCGTGACTGCTGCGGAAAAAATCCGCTTCACTTCTATTCTGTCGTGGAGCCGCAGTTGCGGCGTGGTTGGACCACACCTGATACGCGCGTATTCCGCAGGCAATGTGGCTGCTCTAATCTGTTAACATGGTGCGGAAAGGAAAATCAACACGCTGCAAACACGCTCCGCGACGCGTCCACCACGCAGCCTATATCCTATAAAGAACTCACAGCAACAGCAACATCAGTCAAAATAGAACATATATATCACCACATTCCTGATCATGTTTAACATTATCATCTCTTTTTTTGACAGGAATTGTGCACCTGTAGCCTATGACCTGTCGGTTTGGTTTTGGAAATATTTAACGAACTCTCGTTACTGGAATATCTAACGAGAATTAAAATACTCCTTCACAACGAACGATTTTTAAAGTATAGGCTGATGGTTTTGTTAATTGTTGAGGGCACAGGTGAATTCAGGGTGGATTTGTGCATGCCCTAGGCTCGTGGTGTGAGCGGTATCGGAGCGTAACCGGAGCGAGACAGAGCGATCGCTCCAGCCTTTGGATAAAAACCCGCTCCGCGCTCCGACTATATTTTGCACGCTCCGCTCCTCGCTCGCTCCACGCTCCGCTCCGCTCACATGCTCTGATGCCAATGGATCGAATATTAGTGGAATTTGGATAAACTTGATCTGGGTGGATTAAAGGAAAAGTGGCAAAAAATCCAATACAACCAATACATTCGTTTCCAGTATACATCATAATTGTGGATATTAATTCTGAATACTTTACATTTTTCATTTTTTCCGAAGAGAACCATCTATGTAAATCTAAAACCTCAATTAAATCGTTCAAAACATGTCTCGGGGTCTTGTGAAGATGAAGATCTAAAATTTCTTGTCTTGTTGCAGTGAATAAATCTTGTGCATATGATCTGCAGGCTAAGTCACGTTCGATGGTACGGGTCTGATTGAACAATGTGTGGCTGATCGTTAGAAGCGCCTGCGCCTCGGAACGAACCGCTTTGATAATATTATCATTGCTATTGGTGATGTGTTGGAAACCAGTGGCCATCTGATCTGTCAACCATGTGGAGAATTGAGATTGTTTGGTTATTTTATAAGTGTTGGCTGCTGAATTAATTGATCCGAACAGGCCGGCTATAGTGCTGAGCAGGTCTCTTTTTGAACGAGCAGGTGGAATTTGGACGGCAAGTCTGTCTTTGTAATCAGAAATTAAATCATCGATTCGTGACTGTAGCCATGCATACGACTCATCATTAGTATTACAATGTTTTGTATAGGCAGAGAGTATATTGGAAATGTTATAAGTTACATGTGTCATTATGTGTTTCTGTATGTGTGCACCTATATGTTGCAGGTTCCAAATTTTTTACAAAGTAGCACAATTTTGGGTCTATGCCATTTTTTTAGTTTTTTCGTGTAGTGTATGCATGTTACCTATTGTGTCACCTGGATCTATTTTAAGTCGATACCAGGCAATGAGGTTGTGCATGAATTTGGTGCTCGAGTGTGTCCTGAAATGTTTCTTTGTAGGTGGGTGGGTGTTACCTGAACTACAACAAATTTGTGGTGTGCAATTTGGATCCGGTACTAATCCGGGAGGCCATGTAACTGTCTCTTTTGGTGCGATTGTGATTTTTGTGTGGATGGCCCCTTGGAGTGTTACGCAACACCCACCTCCCACATTTCAGGTTGTGTGTGAGTGATTGGTGCTCCCCAGAGTGGGAGGATTTGATTCGCTACTACTCGTGCCACTGTGTCTGCACTGTTAAATTGGAAAATTTGTCAGTTATCACAAGGCAATAACGATATCCCCCTTTGGCACTAGGTAGTGGGCTTATGAAATCGAATTGGAGTAACTCCCAAGGTCCCTTGGGTGGCTCTGGTCTACACAGTTTTGTACGGCCAGGCTTGCCTTGGTTAATGGTGGCACATACGATGCATGTGTCACACCATCTTTGAATGTCTGATGCCATTTTGATTGTATGGTGTCACTGTCACTTCTCCAACACAACACTAGGGGGAGCACTATCTACTCTCAGGCCTAAGTAAAGAGGACTTTACATTTATGCATTTATTTAATTTTAACATAATAAAATTATTTTAATTAATTATTATATATTTTTTCTTTTTCTCTTGAGTTAACCAGATCACCTAGGGAAATGAAGTATGGCCTACAGGTAGTGCCAGACTTGTGTTAAGTCTGAAAATTAGAATTTGTGGTTTCTAATTAAAATTTATGATGTTATAATTAAAATTAATAGGATCACTTAGGATTATAATTTACACGTGTAATCTGCAATTGAGTTGATAAACCAATATTGTTGCAAAATGTAAACAGGAAGTGTAATTAATTATTAAATGTAATTAGAATTTTCGAATTCATAATTAATTATTACATTAATTTACGGCTTCTAAATCACTAGTTTTGGATTCCCATAATAATAATTAAAATAGTTTCCAAACTTAATCATTCCTCATTGTGTCATTAACATCATCATCAAAAAAAAAAAAAAAAAATCTGTATCCTAATTACTTGTAGACGAAATTAAAAATTTCTGGCCCTCTTGATAATAATAAAGGTTTTACTGTGATTGTCAAATTATAAAATCGCTTGTGATTAATTCAGTGGATAATGTTGAAATCATTTTATCAATGAAATGAATTTAAAATTAATTTGTAATCAATTATGACATTTAATTAACAATTAAAATTTCCTAACAATAGCAACTCATCCACTGAAGTGTTTAAAATCAGAAAAGCGGTTATAATATTACCAGATATCCTGGTATCAGGCTTACAATACTATATGCACACCTCATATGAAACCATATTACTGCAGCATTTTTGAGATATGGGACATTAATACATTTTGAGGACTATAAAGACACCATTTCTAATAAGTACAAGAAATGAATGGTCAGTTCTTATACAGGACATCCCATACTATATGCACACCTCATATGAAACCATATTACTGCAGCATTTTTGAGATATGGGACATTAATACATTTTGAGGACTATAAAGACACCATTTCTAATAAGTACAAGAAATGAATGGTCAGTTCTTATACAGGACATCCCATACTATATGCACACCTCATAATGAAACCATATTACTGCAGCATTTTTGAGATATGGGACATTATTAAATTTAGAAGGGTGTAAAGACCAGGTTTCTAATAAGTACAAGAAATTAATGGTCAGTTCTTATATGGGACGTCCCATACTACATGCACACCTCATATGAAACCATATTACTGCAGCATTTTTGAGATATGGGACATTATTCGATTTAGAGGGGTATAAACACCAGGTTTCTAATAAGTACAAGAAATGAATGGTCAGTTCTTATACAGGACATCCCATACTATATGCACACCTCATAATGAAACCATATTACTGCAGCATTTTTGAGATATGGGACATTATTCGATTTAGAGGGGTATAAATACCAGGTTTCTAATAAGTACAAGAAATTAATGGTCAGTTCTTATATGGGACGTCCCATACTACATGCACACCTCATATGAAACCATATTACTGCAGCATTTTTGAGATATGGGACATTATTCGATTTAGAGGGGTATAAACACCAGGTTTCTAATAAGTACAAGAAATGAATGGTCAGTTCCTTATATAGGACATCCAATACTACATGCACACCTCATATGAAACCATATCACTGCAGCATTTTTGAGATATGGGACATTAATACATTTTGAGGGGTATAAAGACACCATTTCTAATAAGTACAAGAAATGAATGGTCAGTTCTTATACAGGACATCCCATACTACATGCACACCTCATATGAAACCAAATTACTGCAGCATTTTTGAGATATGGGACATTAATACATTTTGAGGACTATAAAGACACCATTTCTAATAAGTACAAGAAATGAATGGTCAGTTCTTTTATGGGACGTCCCATCCTATATGCACACCTCATATGAAACCATATTACTGCAGCATTTTTGAAATATGGGACATTATTCGATTTAGAGGGGTATAAACACCAGGTTTCTAATAAGTACAAGAAATGAATGGTCAGTTCATATATAAGACATCCCATACTACATGCACACCTCATATGAAACCATATTACTGTAGCTTTTTCAAGATATGGGACATTATTCGATTTAGAGGGGTATAAACACCAGGTTTCTAATAAGTATAAGAAATCAATGGTCAGTTCTTATATAGGACATCCCATACTACATGCACACCTCATATGAAACCATATTACTGCAGCTTTTTTGAGACATGGGACATTGTGGCGAGGGGGGCGTGGTTCAGCGAAGTCTGCAGCGGGAGAAAGACTCAGGAGACAGTGGGTCAAGTGCAAAATGAGGAACACCTGTGTCTGATTGCAGTAATTGACGTGGAGAGACCCAATAAAGCCACCGTGGAGCGGGAACTTGAGGAGAGAGACGGAGTGGAGACTCGGGCGCATGGTCTGTGATCGGGAGACAGCCAGAACAAATACTGAGAGTGAACACTGAGACATCCGAGAGAGTTGATGTACCGAGGAGGCGCAGAGTGCGCACCTGTTTAAGTTTATCTGTTTAATAAATTACCCTAGTCTTCACGAGCCAACCCTGTCCGCTTCCTTCCTTCTTACGAACCTTGTTACACTGGTGCCGAAACCCGGGAAGGAAGCCGGATCGCCGCTGCCATCATGTCCTCACCGACGGGATCGCCATTTGCGGATGTCATCCAGTCGCTCGCGGGACTCCACCAGGAACACCATCAAGCGCTGCTGGACATGAGGGCGGACCAGGAAAGATGTTTCTGTGCCCTCGTCCAGAACCAGCAGGAGGACCGCGAGCTGTTCCGGAGTTGGATGGACCGGGAGGTTCGGGCCGGGGGGATTCCAACGGCTCCGGCCCCGCCCACCCACATGCCGGTACAGAAGATGGGGCCGCAGGACGACCCGGAGGCGTTCCTCGACTTGTTCGAGAAGACCGCAGAGGCATGTGGGTGGCCCCAGACGGACTGGCCAGTGCACCTCATCCCCCTGCTAACCGGGGAGGCGCAGTTGGCGGCGCAGCAGCTGCCAGTCCAGAACCGCCTGGTCTATGACGACCTGAAGCGAGCCATCCTCCAGCGGGTCGGCCGGAGCCCCGAGCAGCACCGCCAGCGCTTCCGATCGCTGGAGCTGGGGGAGAACGGCCAGCCCTTCATGATGGCTCACCAGCTCCGGGACGCCTGCCGCAGATGGCTGTTGGCCGGGGAAAGCGACGTCGAGCAGATCATCGACCGCGTGGTGCTGGAACAGTTCATTGCGCGGCTCCCCCAGAAGACCGCGCAGTGGGTCCAGTGCCACCACCCGGCGTCGCTGGACCTGGCCATCCAACTCGCCGAGGACCAGATGGTGGCGTGCCACGGGGTTGGCAAAACCCTACCGTCCGTCTCTCTCTCTCTCCCCTCTTCCTCTTCTTTTCTCCCCCTACTTTTCTCCCTAGGTCCCGTGCCGGCGTGCGACCCAGGGCCCAGCCCCGATGGAGGGGAGGACCGGCACCGGAGTCGGTGGCTGTGAGAGCCCATGCCAGGGAGGCGGGGTCAGCCAGCCCGAGCTCCGCGTCAATTCCCGTTCCCCCGGGGTCTCCACGCCAATTCCTTGTCCCTTGGGAATTCCTTGGGAAGCCTGGGCCGGCCTGATGGCGTAGTGGGGACCCGTGCCACTTTATCGATCGTTGTCCAGTAATGGAGGTGGGGACACTGGTCCGGGTTCCGGACGCCCCACAGGCTGCCCCCGATCAGGCTGGCGGGTACCAAATACCTGTGAGTATTAAGGGGGGTACTTATTGGGCTTTGGTGGATTCAGGATGTAACCAAACCTCGATCCATCAAAGCCTAATCCAGCCCGAGGCATTGGATAAGAGCTGCATGGTTCGGATAAGGTGTGTACATGGGGACGTGGTGAAATACCCAGTAGTACTGTTAACTATCCAATTTCGGGGGCAAAAGCATAATGTGGAGGTGGCCGTTAACCCCCACCTCTGGCATCCGCTGATTTTGGGAACTAATGGGCCAGCGTTTAAAGTTTTATTGGGAGTTTTGTGTGTGGATGCCTCCTGTGGAAAAGAGAAGCCGGGGAGAGAGGCGGCCGTGCGAACGGGGGAGGCGGAGCCAGGACCCACGGATGCGGCACCAGGGTAACGGAACGCGGTCGAGAGGCTAGTCCTCACGGAGCGTGATGATTTTCCCCTGGAGCAGTCTCAGGACGCGTCACTAAAAAACACGTTTGATCAGGTCCGTTCCATTGACGGCCAGCCTCTCCAGTCCGCACGGCCCCCTTCCTATCCCTATTTTGCTATCTTAAAGGATAGGTTGTATCGAGTGACCCAGGACGCTCAGTCAAAACAAGATACAACCCAGTTGTTGGTACCAAAAAGCCGTCGGGAAATGCTTTTCCAGGCGGCTCATTGTAATCCTATGGCAGGGCATCTGGGTCAGGCAGCAACACTGAACCGTTTAATGACCCGGTTTTTTTGGCCGGGCATTCACGAGAATGTACGCCGGTGGTGTGCGGCTTGTCGTGAATGTCAGCTAGTGAATCCTCCGGCCTCCCCAAAAGCGCCTTTGCACCCCCTTCCGCTAATGCAGGTCCCCTTCGAGAGAATTGGTATGGACCTCATCGGGCCATTGGAACGGTCGGCACGAGGGCATCGGTTTGCATTAGTTCTAGTGGATTATGCAACCCGATACCCGGAGGCAGTGGCCCTCCGCAACATTTCCGCAAAAAGTGTAGCGGAGACTCTGTTCAGTATGATCTCCCGGGTGGGAATCCCAAAAGAGATTCTCACCGATCAGGGCACGGCGTTTATGTCACGAACCATTCGCGAACTTTACGAATTATTGGGAATTAAGTCAGTTCGCACCAGCGTCTATCACCCACAAACGGACGGCCTGGTGGAACGATTTAATCGTACGTTAAAAACAATGATTCGAAAGTACGTTCACGAAGCCGCCAAAAATTGGGACAAATGGCTGGAACCCCTTTTGTTCACTGTGCGGGAGGTCCCGCAAGCCTTCACTGGGTTTTCCCCCTTCGAGCTTCTGTATGGGCGCCAGCCCCGCGGGGTCTTGGACGTCCTGAGGGAGACTTGGGAGGAGGGACCTTCGGAGAGCAAAAACGAAATTCAGCATGTGCTGGACCTGAGAACAAAGCTCCACACCTTGGGGCAGCTCTCCACGGAGAATTTGTTACAGGCCCAGGACAAGCAAAGCCGGCTATTCAATCGGGGGACCAGATTACGCAAGTTTGCACCGGGAGATAAAGTACTTGTATTGCTCCCCACTTCTAGCTCTAAATTTCTCGCCAAGTGGCAAGGACCTTCCGAGGTCACACGGCGGGTAGGGGATCTCAATTATGAGGTGGTTCGAACGGACCGGAGCGGGGCACGTCAAATCTACCACCTCAATCTCCTTAAAAAATGGAGCGAGGTGGAGCCGGTGATGTTGGCGACGGCGGTAAGTGGCGAGGACGATCTCGGGCCAGAGGTGATCACCAAAATCCAGTCACTCACTCTGGCCCCTGGGGGAGATCACCTCTCGCCCTCCCAGCTCACTGATGTAGCCAGGTTGCAAAAGGAGTTTGCAGGCGTGTTCTCGCCCCTGCCCGGGCGAACCAATCTCATCCAGCACCATATTGAGACGGAGCCGGGTGTCGTAGTGCGCAGCCGGCCATATTGTTTGCCGGAACACAAAAAAAAAGTGGTTCAGTCAGAATTAGAGGCAATGTTAGAGATGGGAGTAATAGAAGAATCCCACAGTGACTGGGCGAGCCCGATCGTTTTGGTACCGAAAACAGACGGCTCGGTTCGGTTCTGTGTGGATTATCGCAAGGTGAATGCGGTGTCGAAGTTCGACGCCTATCCAATGCCGCGGGTTGACGAGTTGCTTGATCGGCTGGGTACCGCTCGTTTTTATTCAACGCTGGACTTAACCAAAGGATATTGGCAGATCCCCTTATCGCCCTTATCCAAAGAAAAGTCAGCCTTCACAACGCCGTTTGGATTACACCAATTTGTCACACTTCCGTTTGGGTTGTTCGGGGCGCCCGCTACCTTTCAGCGCCTCATGGACAAAATCCTCCGACCGCACATCGCATACACCGCTGCCTATCTGGAGTGACATTATCATCTACAGTCAGGACTGGCAGCGGCATATGGTGCACCTGCGGGAGGTGCTGAGAGCGCTGAGGGGAGCGGGGCTAACGGCCAACCCAAAGAAGTGTGCGATTGGGCGGGTGGAGGTTCGTTATCTGGGTTTCCACTTGAGTCACGGGCGGGTGCGTCCCCAAATTGATAAGACAGCAGCTATTGCGGCCTGCCTGAGATGGTTTCATATGAGGTGTGCATGTAGTATGGGATGTCCTATATAAGAACTGACCATTCATTTCTTGTACTTATTAGAAACCTGGTGTTTATACCCCTCTAAATCGAATAATGTCCCATATCTCAAAAATGCTGCAGTAATATGGTTTCATATGATGTGTGCATGTAGTATGGGATGTCCTATATGATAACTGACCATTCATTTCTTGTACTTATTAGAAATGGTGTCTTGATACCCCTCAAAATTTAATAATGTCCCATATCTCAAAAATGCTGCAGTAATATGGTTTCATATGAGGTGTGCATGTAGTATGGGATGTCCTATATAAGAACTGACCATTCATTTCTTGTACTTATTAGAAATGGTGTCTTTATACCCCTCAAAATGTATTAATGTCCCATATCTCAAAAATGCTGCAGTAATATGGTTTCATATGAGGTGTGCATGTAGTATGGGATGTCCTATATAAGAACTGACCATTCATTTCTTGTACTTATTAGAAACCTGGTGTTTATACACCTCAAAATGTATTAATGTCCCATATCTCAAAAATGCTGCAGTAATATGGTTTCATATGAGGTGTGCATGTAGTATGGGATGTCCTATATGAGAACTGACCATTCATTTCTTGTACTTATTAGAAATGGTGTCTTTATACCCCTCTAAATCGAATAATGTCCCATATCTCAAAAATGCTGTAGTAATATGGTTTCATATGAGGTGTGCATATAGTATGGGACGTCCTATATAAGAACTGGCCATTCATTTCTTGTACTTATTTGAAACCTGGTGTTTATACCCCTCTAAATCGAATAATGTCCCATATCTCAAAAATGCTGCAGTAATATGGTTTCATATGAGGTGTGCATGTAGTATGGGATGTCCTGTATAAGAACTGACCATTCATTTCTTGTGCTTATTAGAAATGGTGTCTTTATACCCCTCTAAATTGAATACTGTCCCATATCTCAAAAATGCTGCAGTAATATGGTTTCATATGAGGTGTGCATGTAGTATGGGATGTTCTGTATAAGAACTGACCATTCATTTCTTGTACTTATTAGAAATGGTGTCTTTATACCCCTCAAAATTTATTAATGTCCCATTTCTTAAAAACGCTGCAGTAATATGGTTTCATATGAGGTGTGCATATATTATGGGATGTCCTATATGAGAACTGACCATTAATTTCTTGTACTTATTAGAAATGGTGTCTTTATACCCCTCAAAATGTATTAATGTCCCATTTCTTAAAAACGCTGCAGTAATATGGTTTCATATGAGGTGTGCATATAGTATGGGATGTCCTATATGAGAACTGAACATTCATTTCTTGTACTTATTAGAAATGGTGTCTTTATAGCTCTCTGAATGTATTAATGTCCCATTTCTCAAAAATGCTGCAGTAATATGGTTTCATATGAGGTGTGCATGTAGTATGGGATGTCCTATATAAGAACTGCCAATTCATTTCTTGTACTTATTAGAAACCTGGTGTTTATACCCCTCTAAATCGAATAATGTCCCAAATCTCAAAAATGCTGCAGTAATATGGTTTCATATGAGATGTGCATGTAGTATGGGATGTCCTATATAAGAACTGACCATTCATTTCTTGTACTTATTAGAAATGGTGTCTTTATACCCCTCAAAATGTATTAATGTCCCATATCTCAAAAATGCTGCAGTAATATGGTTTCATATGAGGTGTGCATGTAGTATGGGATGTCCTGTATAAGAACTGACCATTCATTTCTTGTACTTATTAGAAACCTGGTTTTTATACCCCTCTAAATCGAATAATGTCCCATATCTCAAAAATGCTGCAGTAATATGGTTTCATATGAGGTGTGCATGTAGTATGGGATGTCCTATATATGAACTGACCATTCATTTCTTGTACTTATTAGAAACCTGGTGTTTATACCCCTCTAAATCGAATAATGTCCCATATCTCAAAAATGCTGCAGTAATATGGTTTCATATGAGGTGTGCATGTAGTATGGGATGTCCTGTATAAGAACTGACCATTCATTTCTTGTACTTATTAGAAATGGTGTCTTTGTACTCCTCAAAATGTAATAATGTCCCATTTCTTAAAAACGCTGCAGTAATATGGTTTCATATGAGGTGTGCATGTAGTATGGGATGTCCTGCATAAGAACTGACCATTCATTTCTTGTACTTATTAGAAATGGTGTCTTTATACTCCTCAAAATATATTAATGTCCCATATCTCAAAAATGCTGCAGTAATATGGTTTCATATGAGGTGTGCATGTAGTATGGGATGTCCTGTATAAGAACTGACCATTCATTTCTTGTGCTTATTATAAATGGTGTCTTTATACCCCTCTAAATTGAATAATGTCCCATATCTCAAAAATGCTGCAGTAATATGGTTTCATATGAGGTGTGCATGTAGTATGGGATGTCCTGTATAAGAACTGACCATTCATTTCTTGTACTTATTAGAAACCTGGTGTTTATACCCCTCTAAATCGAATAATGTCCCATATCTCAAAAATGCTGCAGTAATATGGTTTCATATGAGGTGTGCATGTAGTATGGGATGTTCTATATATGAACTGACCATTCATTTCTTGTACTTATTAGAAACCTGGTGTTTATACCCCTCTAAATCGAATAATGTCCCATATCTCAAAAATGCTGCAGTAATATGGTTTCATATGAGGTGTGCATGTAGTATGGGATGTCCTGTATAAGAACTGACCATTCATTTCTTGTACTTATTAGAAATGGTGTCTTTGTACTCCTCAAAATGTAATAATGTCCCATTTCTTAAAAACGCTGCAGTAATATGGTTTCATATGAGGTGTGCATGTAGTATGGGATGTCCTGCATAAGAACTGACCATTCATTTATTGTACTTATTAGAAATGGTGTCTTTATACCCCTCAAAATGTATTAATGTCCCATATCTCAAAAATGCTGCAGTAATATGGTTTCATATGCGGTGTGCATGTAGTATGGGATGTCCTATATAAGAACTGACCATTCATTTCTTGTACTTATTAGAAACCTGGTGTTTATACCCCTCTAAATCGAATAATGTCCCATATCTCAAAAATGCTGCAGTAATATGGTTTCATATGAGGTGTGCATGTAGTATGGGATGTCCTATATGAGAACTGACCATTCATTTCTTGTACTTATTAGAAATAGTGTCTTTATACCCCTCAAAATTTAATAATGTCCCATTTCTTGAAAATGCTGCAGTAATATGGTTTCATATGAGGTGTGCATGTAGTATGGGATGTCCTGCATAAGAACTGACCATTCATTTCTAGTACTTATTAGAAATGGTTTCTTTATAGCTCTCTAAATGTATTAATGTCCAATTTCCCAAAAATGCTGCTGTAATATGGTTTCAAATGAGGTGTGCATGTAGTATGGGATGTCCTATATAAGAACTGACCATTCATTTCTTGTACTTATAAGAAACCTGGTGTTTATACCCCTCTAAATCTAATAATGTCCCATATCTCAAAAATGCTGCAGTAATATGGTTTCATATGAGGTGTGCATGTAGTATGGGATGTCCTATATGAGAACTGACCATTCATTTCTTGTACTTATTAGAAATGGTGTCTTTATACCCCTCAAAATTTAATAATGTCCCATTTCTTGAAAATGCTGCAGTAATATGGTTTCATATGAGGTGTGCATGTAGTATGGGATGTCCTGTATAAGAACTGACCATTCATTTCTTGTACTTATTAGAAATGGTTTCTTTATAGCTCTCTAAATGTATTAATGTCCCATTTCTCAAAAACGCTGCAGTAATATGGTTTCATATGAGGTGTGCATGTAGTATGGGACGTCCCATATAAGAACTGACCATTCATTTCTTGTACTTATTAGAAACCTGGTGTTTATACCCCTCTAAATCGAATAATGTCCCATATCTCTTTTTCTATGAATCTTGCAATGATTTGAAAGGTAGAAAAATATAGTAATACAGAACCGTCAAAGACAAGACTAAATGACACATCTGCTATTTTGTACATCTGCTATTAAAGCAGATGTACAAAAAAAGATCACGAAAAATGTCATTATATCTCAGTTCTGGGCTACTAGAAGAAAAGTGCTCTAAAAGCGCGTCTCCTCTGTGTTGTTCCTGTGATTACCGTAATCATTGTAATACACGCGCACCTTAATTTCAATCGCGGCTGGCTTGACCGTGTTTTTCTGAACTGCGGCTGGCTTGACCGCGGTGATTGACCGGTTGCCTGGTTCCTTTGTGAGAGAGGCGACCCTTGAAGTTATTCTCTAAGTTCCTTCAGCGTTGATTCAGGCTTTCGAGGTTTCTTCAGGAGTTTAACTAAGTATTTTTAGTGTTGTTAAATTATTCGAAAAGATGTTAACGTCATGGGCGCTTCAAAGCGTGATCAGTGAGCCGAAGTCAAAGTCTTTTCAAGTCAGCGCGCTAGAGCAGAGAGATGGGGGTCCGTTTTAGATGGCAGATTTTGGTTTCTCCCATTTGATGCTCTTCCAATGACATTGTTCCTGTGTGCGGAGCCCCGCCCCACATGGCTCATTTTCCATGCAGTAAATCCTCTTGTGTAGTATTTTTAATCCCATGAAGAAAATATCCTAACACATTCTATATGTGTTGTAATCATACAATATTATGATAAAAGTTAACTTTCATCCATACCAAATGCTTGCCAATGAAATCAGCTTTAATTCAAACTCAAAAAGCAGGTGTCTGGCATACTCAAAGTGTATATACTAATTTTATCCACTACGCGGTTAAGGCATAGATTAAACTATCCTCAGTTCTAACTAATAGCATCAAGCACCTGGTATTAAACACAGGAAAAGTTATACATCACATATTAAGAAAATACCATCGGTTCCAATAACACAGCAAGCTCATCAATGTGTTTGACCGGTAGGCAGAGTGAATAGTATTGCAATAATTGTCTTATGGTTATTAAAACTTAAAATATTTCTGTTTTAGCATTGCAATGTTGACAGAAGGTGCATCACCTATTTTAACTCTCTTGGAGAGACGGAGTGGCAATGCCAACAATTGCTCAAATCTGGTGGTAAGTATTCATTGTTTTGTTTACAATAGTGATATCAGTAGTCTAATGGGATAAAGGTCTACTTTAAGTGTCAATTTATGTGCAATGGCAGTACAAGCTAGTAGCACTATATTGCCTCATTAAGTCATTTTCCAGCTGACCCGATTTCTAACCAAATACCTCACATTCACAACTCTTACTGTGTACAGTATACAGTCCCACTGTTGCACAGTTAATTCACGTGACTAGCGCAAGTACTCCTCACAGAATTAGTGTTCCTAGAAGCTCTAAACTCGTGATTATGTGCAGTTAAGCTCTAACATAACTTGCTCTGCAAAAAAGCTCTAACACATGAAAATCTGTCTTCTGCATTGCAAATAACATTTCATTTCAAGAGAAAGAAACATATTTCATGAGGGCAAGATTTTGTCTTAACATTGCATAAACCAACTTTCCCTCACTGAGAAAGAAGCTTTTCAAAATGTGTTGGCTTGCAATCTCTTCATTTGACTATTTGAAATAACACAGCATTCTGATTCTATAGATGATTGTCATATGCACTAGGGCAGGGGTTCTCAAAGTTTACATTCAAAGGTCCGAATCGGAATTATCATCAACGTCAAAAGGTCCGAAATAATTGTTATTACAAAACGTGTTTTTATAAACATGCTTATTATTTTATATAACAATTCAACTTGATATATGCTTAATTATAATATTATGACGTCATCAGGTGTACTTGTGTTTACGAAAATTAACCATAGTTTTATACAAATACAAAAACAAAAAAACATTTGGTTACTATTAAACCATGATAATCACAAATTAACCATGGCCTTGCTACACTAACCATAGTTTAACCATTGTATTTGTAGTAAAACTGGTTATATAAATTGTAATCAATATGCAAAAGAAAAAAGAAAACTTTTACTACACTTTTATTATAATAAAACCATGGTTATTTTTCATAAGAGTTACTCAACAGTACTGCATTTTTATACAACTAAATGCCCAATAAAGCAGTTCTCATTTAGGTCTACATATTTAATGTTTCTGAAATAGTACTTCAATGTAACCTGCAGTCACTTCAACTGAATTGCCAAAATCTTTAATTATCATTTTTTTAAATATATATTTCATGGAGCACAAACGTGCACTATGTGCATATTTCTACCCTTTACAGATTAACTACACTCATGTTCATATGTCAGACAGTCAACAGTGATACGTTTTTGGAAACGCTGTTTTGTACTCGTTCATTCAGAAGTCTGCTGCGGTTCGGTTCGGTTCGGTTCGGTTCTTTGAATATGCTGATAACTCTGCCGGTGAAGAAAGACTGCGTCGGGAATGCGAAACCTCGCGCTTGCGGGGCGAAACCGGAGACATTATTCTACTGAATGAAATCTAAGGTTTATCCAAAATGTCGCTAGTTGCTATGTGCTTTGTCTTACAAAAGAGTCTGTAATCACTGCAACACTGGTTCATGCGCCCGTGTGTGTGTGTGTGCGCCACGCACACCGCACGGAGGTCTGAGTGCGCTTGAAATATCAAGTGGAGGCGGGTCCAGATTGAATTCCCTCCCGGTCCGGATCCGGACCGGAGTCCGGACTTTGAGAAGCCCTGCACTAGGGTATCTCTTGTTTCTCTGAATCTACAGAATAACATTTTGGAAAGGGCATCAGAGGTGTTTGGCGTGTATCTCGAGAGTGGCAATCACTGGAGCTTTATTGTGAGTTATACCGTTTTTAGGATAAAACATTTCCACATGTGGATTCTATTTTATTCTGGCCTAAAAATTTACATATAGCCCTCTTAAGGATCTCTTATTTGAATAGATATGTAATATGCAACATAATTCAGGGATATTTATGCCCAACACATTTCTAAACGTTCAAGGTAAAATACAAAACAAAAAAATAGTTTATTACTGTCAGACTTTGTCTTCCTTTTCCTTGTGTTTCCACACCCTTATATGGTCCTTCCTGTTTCCTGTCATTAGTTCATTCATCCCCATCTGTGTTTGATTTGCTCCTCACCTGTTGCTGTTTCCCTTGATTATGTTATGTGTTCATAAGCCCTGAGTTTTCCCTGAGTCTTTGTCCGTCAACTCGTCTATGTACGTTGATGTAGTTGTGTGTCTTGTATTCCTTCATTAAATCCCATTATTTACCTTACCTCTCGTCTCCCGCGTCCTTCCCGTTACACGACCGTGACAGATTGACGGACCTAAAGAAAGATGGAGGAGCCCCGCCGCCGCCCGCAGCTGATCTTGGTCTGCCGTTCCCGCCGTTCGCGGGAAGTCAGCGGCCGTTCGCGGCTCACGTAAGCCCGCCGTTCGCGGGAAGTCAGCGGCCGTTCGCGGCTCACGTATGTCCGCCAGCCACCGCAAGCCCACCTCCCGAGGCTCATGTGCCCCTGGGCTTGTTGGTGACATACGAGGGGATGGATTGGAGCCCAGCCCCAGAGCCTGCTCCTCGCCAGCGCCCTCCGGTGCCTGCTCTTCGCCAGCGCCCTCCGGTGCCTGCTCCTCGCCAGCGCTCTCCGGTGCCTGCTCCTCGCCAGCGCCCTCCGGTGCCTGCTCCTCGCCAGCGCCCTCCGGTGCCTGCTCCTCGCAAGTGCTCTCAAGTTTCCCCGCTGGTTCCGTCCAACACTCCAGAGCACCCACGAGAGTCAGCGCCACCCGAGCGCCCACGAGAGTCAGCGCCACCCGAGCACCCACGAGAGTCAGCGCTACCCGAGCGCCCACGAGAGTCAACGCCACCCGAGCGCCCACGAGAGTCAGCGCCACCCGAGCGCCCACGAGAGTCAGCGCCACCCGAACGCCCACGAGAGCTTCCAGAGCACCCCCAAGAGTTGGTCCCGTCCAGCTCACCTTGGCCCACGCTGGTCCCGTCCAGCTCATCTTTGCCTCCGCTGGTTCCGTCCAGCTCACCTTTGCCTCCGCTGGTTCCGTCCGGCTCCCCTTGGCTTCCGCTGGTCCCGTCCGGCTCACCTTGGCCTCCGCTGGTCTCGTCCAGTGCCCCTTCTGCGCTTCCTGAGCGCCCCCGAGGCTCCGCGCGACCCGAGTGCCCACGAGAGTCAGCGCTACCCGAGCGCCCACGAAAGTCTGCGCTTCCAGAGCGCCCCCAAGAGTTGTTCCTGTGCAGCTCACCTGGGCCTCCGCTGGTCCCGTCCAGCTCACCTTGGCCCACGCTGGTCCCGTCCAGCTCACCTTTGCCTCCGCTGGTCCCGTCCAGCTCACCTTTACCTCCGCTGGTCCCGTCCAGCTCCCCTTGGCCTCCGCTGGTCCCGTCCAGCTCACCTGGGCCTCCGCTGGTCCCGTCCAGCTCACCTTGGCCCACGCTGGTCCCGTCCAGCTCACCTGGGCCTCCGCTGGTCCCGTCCAGCTCACCTTTGCCTCCGCTGGTCCCGTCCAGCTCACCTTTACCTCCGCTGGTCCCGTCCAGCTCCCCTTGGCCTCCGCTGGTCCCGTCCAGCGCCCCTTCTGCGCTTCCTGAGTGCCCCCCTGAGATGGGGAGCTTCCCCAAGAAAATTTTGTGGGGGGGCTACCCTCCATGGCCTCCCAAGCTTCCTGCTCCGCCACGGAGGCATCCCAAGCTCCCTGCTCCGCCATGGAGGCATCCCAAGCTCCCTGCTCCGCCATGGCCGCCCGAGCACCCTGCTCCGCCGTGGCCGCCTGAGTCCCCGGATCCGCCGTGGCCGCCTGAGTCCCCGGATCCGCCGTGGCCGCCTGAGTCCCCGGATCCGCCGTGGCCGCCTGAGTCCCCGGATCCGCCGTGGCCGCCTGAGTCCCCGGATCCGCCGTGGCCGCCTGAGTCCCCGGATCCGCCGTGGGTCCCGGAACGGGCACCGCCCTGGAGGTCACCTGTACGGTCTCCAGGTCCTTGAGGCCTCCAGAGTGCCCACCCCCCCTCCCCTTTCGATGTCGTACGGCGCGGGACGCGCCTATTGGAAGGGGGGGTAATGTCAGACTTTGTCTTCCTTTTCCTTGTGTTTCCACACCCTTATATGGTCCTTCCTGTTTCCTGTCATTAGTTAATTCATCCCCATCTGTGTTTGATTTGCTCCTCACCTGTTGCTGTTTCCCTTGATTATGTTATGTGTTCATAAGCCCTGAGTTTTCCCTGAGTCTTTGTCCGTCAACTCGTCTATGTACGTTGATGTAGTTGTGTGTCTTGTATTCCTTCATTAAATCCCATTATTTACCTTACCTCTCGTCTCCCGCGTCCTTCCCGCTACACGACCGTGACAATTACATGCTAAAATTATGAATAAAATTATTGACATTATTATAAGCTGTATCACACATGAATCCTTTTTCTTTTTCTTAAATGTTGCTAGTAATAAAAAGTACTATTTAGCCCCCTTGACTTCAAACTCTAAGGCAGGGGTCTTTAAATTCAATCCGGGAGGGATCCAAATAGCTCAAACAGATCCAAAACGCTTAAACGTTTTTTGTATGCCTAGTGAGACCTTAATTAGCAGGTTCACGTGTGTTTAATTGGGGTTGGAGCTAAACTTTGCTGGACAGCGGCCCTCCAGGACTGACTTTGGAGACCTCTGCTCTAAGGAGTCAGGATCATGTAAACTGGCTTTTTCTTTTTTTTTTTTGCTGCTGGTATGATTTGCTGCTGGTATGATGTGTTGGAGCATGGTACTTGGAGCATATCAGGAGTGGACGGCATGTTTGACCGGTAGGCAGAGTGAATAGTATTGCAATAATTGTCTTATGGTTATTAAAACTTAAAATATTTCTGTTTTAGCATTGCAATGTTGACAGAAGGTGCATCACCTATTTTAACTCACTTGGAGAGACGGAGTGGCAATGCCAACAATTGCTCAAATCTGGTGGTAAGTATTCATTGTTTTGTTTACAATAGTGATATCAGTAGTCTAATGGGATAAAGGTCTACTTTAAATGTCAATTTATGTGCAATGGCAGTACAAGCTAGTAGCACTATATTGCCTCATTAAGTCATTTTCCAGCTGACCCGATTTCTAACCAAATACCTCACATTCACAACTCTCACTGCGTACAGTATACAGTCCCACTGTTGCACAGTTAATTCACGTGACTAGCACAAGTACTCCTCACTGTAGATTGAGGTGTATCTTTGTTATTAGGACAAAAAAAATGTAATAGAGGTTTAACTGACATGGATATGAGTAGATAATGACAAAATGTTTATTTTATATTGTGATTTTGTTGATTACAGTGCATTTGCAGCTTTACGGGGACTGAAAGGAGAGTGGGACCTGAAAACCATAAGACAGTTTGCAAAACGATTCAGTGTCATGTGGTATCCACACACTTGCAGTAAGTTACCAAGCGTAGATCATTGAATGCATGTATTTTAATCAGTTGAATTTTAACTTGTCATATATAATCTTTCCTTGTACATGGTTATATTAAAGTGCCAATACCTGTCAGATTCTTTCTCTCTATATTGCTTTTATTCTTTTAAAAATTTTGTCTTACTTTAAGCTTGCCACTGAATTTATGAAGGCTGGTGGCTTCATTACCTCCTTCCAGTGCCCTGTAATAAAACAAGAGAGAATGCGCCTGGCCTCACTTTTGTTTCAATCTTTAGGTATGGGTCTTATTGATGGAAATGTTTTAAATGGGTATTATTGTATATATAAAAGTTCAGAAATTTGGACCCTTGCCATATTTCTTGCTCATCAAAACTGTTGTTGAAGGATACTGACTGGATAATCAGTTCCTTCATTGTTAGTAAAAAAAGTAAAGTAACGGGCCACTGTTCAAAATAAATCAATAACAATCTATAAACCAAAGTGCATGTATGCACTATGACGTAGTTTTCAAAGCTTTTTGTGCAGGCTGAAAAGTGATCACATTATTTTTGTTTTGTGGTCCGGAAGCCAGAACTGTGGCTGTAGTGCAGCATGAATTGTTCTGAGTAAAACTCAACGTTTTTTTCCCATTCATCAATCCATGAAACCAGAAATTGGGAAAGTGGTCCAAAACTCTAAACTTTCCCTTAAATAAGAGAAAAATATTTTATGTGTATTTTTACAGATCGAACAAAAAGATGTGGAATTTGTGCCAAAAATGTTTCAGGAAGATAGAAAGTAAGTGCGGTTATGTGCATATGAATACACACAAAATGCATATACAGATCATACACCAACAGGCATGTCCAAGAGAAAACACATATTAGGAATATATATATATATATATATATATATATATACAGTATATAGACCTGACTTGTGTATAAGTGATTCCCTGAAGGGAACTCCGTTGCATCAGCTTTACGCTTCTGGGAACGCTTTGCGTGATAAGTCTTGAAGCACACATGTGAAATCAATCCAAGGTGTAATTGGGATGTCAGAGCGAGTGACGTCACGAACCAGGAGGCTATAAAGCCTACCCAAACAAAGCTGTCACTAGCTTTTTGTGTCTTCACAAGCGCTCTATGTGAATCTGTCTGTCTATTTGGTGTTGTCTGTCTATTTCAGTTAGTAAGAAAGAAATAAGATAGAAAGAAAGATAGTTATGGCGAGCAAGCAACAGTAAGCTTTTAAGATGTGTGTTCATCCCTGCCCGCGTTATTTAACGGGTGGGGATACACACACACTTTGTGTTGCTTGTTTGGGAGAGGAACACGCACAGTCAGCGCTCGAGAGCACTGCGAGGTGTTTCCCTTACGGAAGCTCCGATCACGCCTGGCGTTTTTTCCCGAGGACGTTCAGGCTCGCGATCCCCAGGGCTCTGGTCCCGCTGCTGCCGAGGCACAGCGAAGGCTGCGGTCCTGGGGTTCGCAAATGGATCTGTCAGCGGAGGTAGAGACGGGCACCGCCTTATCTCTGCCTTCACCTGACAGGTTCAGTGCTTCGTATCAGGGTTGGGAAGCATGCGCTGCGGTTTCTTCCGCCCCGATCGAGGCACATACACTGCAGCTATCTGATTCTGAGGAATTAGACGCTGCCAGTGCAAGAGACACTGAGGATTCGCCACCTCAGTCTCGTGCTTATGAGGAGCTGGTTGAGGTTGTGACGAGAGCGGTTGAAACATTTAATATTGATTGGCCAGCAGAAAGGGAGGACGTTTGTTCAAGGGGCAAACTTGACGAACGCTTTTTACCTTCTCGTGCAGTAAAAAAGTTCTCAGTTTGCGAACTGCGCTGGTTTACAGATTTGTCTCTCAGGGCTGCCAAGGAAACGGCTAAGTCAATCGGCCGGTTTATGGCCCTGGTAGCCACTGAGAGACACTTATGGTTAAACCTGAGTAACATAAAAGGAAAGGATAAGAACTTCCTTATGGATGTTCCTATTTCTCCCTCTGGCCTCTTTGGCGGTGCTGTGAATTCGGTTGTCAAGAGATTTCAGGAATCAGCTAAGCAAGCGGCTGCATTCCAGAAACTCCTCCCCCGCCGTATTCATATCTCCGGGGCTGCTGAGCGGGAGCAGCCCCAAACATCTAAAGCCAGCTCCTCCCACCGTGCCACACAAAAACAGAGTGTGGCTTATCGTGCTCCCCCACATAAAGGCTGGGGACACGGTAAACACACTCAACCGCAGCTTTCAAAGGGCAGAACGGATCTGAGGACCGTTATTAACTCTGTGGGAAAGAGGTCCTGACGCCCGAGGGCTCAAGCCAGTGAGGACTTACCCCCTCGAAGCAGAGCAGTTAACACCTCATTTTACGGTGCCCGTCTCCCTTCGATGTCCTCAGGAGACCGGTCTGCCAACCCTGCCACCCCGTGTGTTTCAGGGCGTGTTCAAGGTCCACCCAGAAACGTAGTGGCCTCCGGATGCCCGCCCCCTCTGAGGAGGGTTTCGGAACAGTCAGCGCAGATGCCTCCTGCCGGTTCACCTCTTCAGGACGTCGTTCTGACTGCACAAATAGATACAAATCCAGAAACCAGTCTCGAGAGGCTGGTACCTCTAGTAGAATTTTTGACAGCGTGGAAACTTCTGCCATATATATCTCATTGGGTCCTGCAGACTATAAGAAAAGGGTATCAGATACAGTTCGGGTCTCGCCCGCCCAGGTTCATAGGGGGTTTTGTCCACCGAGGTGGCCCCCCAGCAGGTTCTGGCAATGTAACAAGAAATAAAAGCTCTGTTAGAGAAAGAGGCCATAGAATATGTACCTCACTCCAACAGGGAAACCGGATTTTACAGTCGGTATTTCATAGTTCCAAAGAAGGATGGAGGGTTGCGTCCCATTTTAGACCTTCGAGTTCTGAACGTTTCCGTCCTGAAACTCAAGTTCAAAATGTTAACTTTGAGACAAATCGTGTCACAGATCAGATCCGAGGACTGGTTTGTCACGATAGATCTCAAGGACACATACTTTCACATATCTATCCTTCCGTATCACAGGAAGTTCCTGAGGTTCGCTTTTGGGGGCAAAGCATATCAGTATCGGGTTCTTCCGTTCGGCCTAGCATTATCACCCCGCACTTTCACGAAATGCGTAGATGCAGCCCTGGTGCCTCTTCGCCTTCAAGGTATTCGCATTATGAACTACATCGACGATTGGTTGATTCTAGCTCAGTCGCATCAGTTGGCAGTTCGGCATCGAGATGTTGTTCTTGCCCACATGAAAAAATTGGGGTTACGGCTAAACGCCAAGAAAAGTGTGCTTTCTCCATTACAGAGGACCACTTTCCTGGGCGTGATATGGGACTCAACGTCGATGCAGGCGTGCCTGTCACCGGCACATATAGAGTCCATCCTATCGGCTGTGAAAAGAATAAGGCTAGGCCAGTCACTCACTGTCAGACAGTTTCAGAGACTGTTGGGTCTTATGGCAGCAGCATCCAACGTGATACCTGTTGGACTGTTGCACATGAGACCCCTCCAGTGGTGGCTCAGGACCAAAGGGTTTTCCCCGAGGGGCAACCCCTTTCGCATGATCAAGGTCACGCGGCGATGCCTTCGTGCCTTGGTAATGTGGAAGAAACCTAGAGGGACGCTCAGGTCAAGGTCTGTGGAAGGACCATCATCTATCATGGCGCATCAACCGCCTGGAGATGTTGGCTGTGTTTCTTGCTCTCAAGAATTTCCTAGCAGATCTCAGGGGCCACCATGTGCTTGTCCGCTCAGACAACACGTCTCCTACATAAATCACCAGGAGATTTACAAGCACTATCGGTTGCACCCTCGTGCCTGGAATTTGCACCTGGCATGGTTAAAGCATTTCTTCATCCTAGGCCAGGTTACGTTCCTAAAGTCCCCGCTAATGTGGCGAGGTCGATTATGCTGCAAGCCTTCTGTCCTCCCCCTTTTCAAGATGTAAACCAGGAAAGGCACAATTTGCTTTGCCCAGTACGGGCATTAGATGCTTACGTCCACAGGGCGTAATGTGGAAGAAACCTTGGTTCCTGTCCCAGGGTCCCATGTTGGGAGCTTCATGTCGTCGCAAGATGCTAACAACAGATGCTTCTCTCACGGGCTGGGGAGCGATCTTAGAGGGACGCTCAGGTCAAGGTCTGTGGAAGGACCATCATCTCTCATGGCACATCAACCGCCTGGAGATGTTGGCTGTGTTTCTTGCTCTCAAGAATTTCCTAGCAGATCTCAGGGGCCACCATGTGCTTGTCCGCTCAGACAACACGTCTCCTACATAAATCACTAGGGGGGTTTGCGGTCACGTCCACTTTGCAAACTGGCGTGCCAAATCCTCCTGTGGTCCCAAGGGAAGTTGTTGTCTCTGCGAGCAACTTACATCCCTGGGGTCCACAATATAGGAGCAGACATCCTGTCGAGACAGGGGCTGAGGCCCGGGGAATGGAGGCTCCACCCCGAGGTGGTGGAGCTGATATGGAAGAAGTTCGGCCAGGCACAAGTGGATCTGTTTGCGTCTCGAGAGACGTCTCACTGCCCACTCTGGTTCTCCCTCACACATCCAGCTCCTCTCGGACTGAATGCGATGACACAGATGTGGCTGAGGCTTCGTCTGTATGCATTTCCCCCAATCGCTCTGCTCCCGGGAGTACTGGAGAGAGTTCGCCGGGACCGGGTCCCACTACTTCTTATTGCCCCGCGGTGGCCGGGCAGAGTATGATTCCCAAATCTATTCTCCCTTCTCAACGGGCCTCCTCTGGAGCTCCCCGTCAGAAGGGACCTTCTGTCCCAAGCGGGGGGCTCGATATTTCATCTCCATCCAGAACTATGGAAACTGTGGGCTTGGCCTCTGAGGGGGCCCAGCTCATAAACTCAGGTCTCTCAACCGAGGTTGTTGAGACCATTCTCCACTCCAGAGCTCCATCCACGAGGAAACGTTATGCCCTGAAGTGGAAGGTTTTCGCTTCTTGGTGTAGTGACCATCAGCTGGACCCAGTTAACTGCCCTGTTGGTACAGTGCTGGAGTTTCTGCAAGATCGGTTTACTGCAGGGCTAGCCTCGTCCACTCTGAAGGTTTATGTGGTGGCCATAAGTGCTTACCACATTCCTTTGGGTGGTATGTCTATGGGGAATGACCCCTTGGTATCTCGTTTCCTCCGTGGTACGATGAGGCTGAGGCCTGCAGCTCGCACCAGGGTGCCAACATGGGACTTGGCCATTGTCCTGCAAGGCCTTTCCCTGGTTCCCTTTGAGCCTTTAGAGGAGGTGCCGGCCAAGTTTTTGACCTTGAAAGCATTGTTCCTCCTTGCTATCTCATCTCTTAAGAGGATATGAGATTTACAAGCACTATCGGTTGCACCCTCGTGCCTGGAATTTGCACCTGGCATGGTTAAAGCATTTCTTCATCCTAGGCCAGGTTACGTTCCTAAAGTCCCCGCTAATATGGCGAGGTCGATTATGCTGCAAGCCTTCTGTCCTCCCCCTTTTCAAGATGCAAACCAGGAAAGGCACAATTTGCTTTGCCTAGTACGGGCATTAGATGCTTACGTCCACAGGGCTGCCCTGTGGCGCAAGAATGAACAGCTGTTCATATGCTTTGGACCTCCTAACCAGGGGTCCTCTGCATCTAAGCAAAGAATGAGCAAGTGGGTGGTCGAGGCCATCTCACTTGCTTATGAGTCAGCCGGTCAACCTTCTCCTATGGCTGTCCGGTCCCACTCGACTAGGAGTATGGCTGCCTCGAAGGCCCTTATATCAGGAGTTACTCTCCAAGAGGTTTGTGATGCGGCAGGCTGGTCCTCACCGCACACATTTGTCAGATTTTATTCTTCGGACCTGGACTCTACCCCAGGTTCCCAAGTGCTCTCGTCCTAGTGCTGGTGATGTTGTACCACGTTCCCAGAAGCGTAAAGCTGACGCAACGGAGTTCCCTGAAAGGGAACGTTCGGTTACGACTGTAACCTCGGTTCCCTGAAGGGGAACGAACGTTGCGTCCCCGGCCATATTTCCTTCTTGCCTGTAAGCGACTTGCTCAGACTTTTAAGCTAGTGACAGCTTTGTTTGGGTAGGCTTTATAGCCTCCTGGTTCGTGACGTCACCCGCTCTGACGTCCCAATTACACCTTGGATTGATTTCACATGTGTGCTTCAAGACTTATCACGCAAAGCGTTCCCAGAAGCGTAAAGCTGACGCAACGTTCGTTCCCCTTCAGGGAACCGAGGTTACAGTCGTAACCGAACGTTACTCTGTATTTTGTTTTAATAGACGACATATACCTGTTTGGCAGTGCTGCATGTAGAGTGTGTAGCCACACCCATGTGCTACATATGTCAAGGTAATATTGTGTATTTGAATTGTCTCATCACCCATGCACATACATTATGCAGTCTCCTTTGTCCTGTTATCAGTCCACATACAATGAGGGTATACATGTTTCAAAATAAACACCTAACAAGTGGCAAATGTGGTTAGATTTTCTGTTTAGTGAGTAAATCTAAGAAGTCATGTCATAACAAAAGTGGACTCTTACTTTATGGCTCTTTTATCTCTACAAATGTAAATGTGAAGCAAAAAGGCAATTTATTATAATTTTTTTCGCCCTTCTACCCATGTAGAAATACATATAGGCTCTCTCACTCACTCATTCCAGTAACAGTAAATGCCTAAAACAGGCTTTGCACTGGTCTTGTTTTCTTTATGACTGTGGTGTTGTTTTATGCACTAGTCATAAGCACATTTGTTGTAGATGATGTCACAATTTAGTGTATGACTTTCTATACAGATGACAGCAACCCATTGGCCCAAATCTCTTACTGCATCCCGAATCAGATACTGCAGCACGCTCAGGTAACTGTTCTGTTATTGACTGGTTGGATCTCTTGCACCAGTCGTGATGACGTTTCATTTAGATTATTTCTCACATTTATGTCTTGTGTTTAACGCAGCTGACCCAGACCTGTTAGTTGAGCCCCCTGGATCTGCTGAAGGCTCTGCTCTACAACATGGTAACTACAACAGGGTTACTTTTGTTGTACAAAACAAGGCCCTAGCTCTCACATATAGTCTGTTTGTTATTCTTTTCTGTAACATACCTGCATATTGTCTACTATAGCTTAACTGCAGTAAATGTTGCCTAGCTATGCTGTTTCTAACAACAATAAAAACAAACAACATTAAACTAAATTATTTTCACCAAATATATTAGCTCTTTAAACGGTCTGTACTTAATTGTACATTCCATTTAATATCAAAATGTATGTAGTTTAGCTTGCTGAAATGTGTCATCTAGATAATGTCAGAAAAAGAGTGTCTGAGTTTAGTTTGTTTATATGCTAGAAACAAGTGTTGTTTAGCTAGTAATCACATACTGTCCCACTTTGTAAACCTGTGATGTTGATATGGGTTCTGACATATTTTTGAACAGAAGAGACAGTTATATCCATGTTGGAGGCCATGGGAAAACCTATGGCCTGTTGCAGTGAAGAAGAGATGGAGGAAGACAAAGAGGAAGAGAAGCATGAGCACAATGGAGAAAGACATAGGGAAGATAAAGGAGTGCAGGAAAAAGAAAGGAAAGTGTACAAAGTTTTTGGAAGGCTAACAGCACAAGGAAAGACCTACCAGGTAGATGAAGATGAGCTGAGGAGGAGGATCAAAGGAGAAAAAATGTCAATGAACATGTTCCGAATGTTGATAAGGGTTTGTATCGCATACATGCACATACAGGTGCTGGTTATATAATTAGAATATCATCAAAAAGTTGATTTATTTCACTAATTCTATTCAAAAAGTGAAACTTGTATAATGTATACATTCATTCCACACAGACTGATATATTTTAAGTGTTTATTAGGGACCGAGCACCGATGGTGCAGAGGACCCTATTGAATCTGCTCCATTTATTATTAGGGACCGAGCACCGATGGTGCGACGCCGCTGAGGCTGGGACCCGGGCGTGGCACAGAGGCTCTACGGCGCCCCCTGGAACACCATCAGAAAATTTGATGAATAGCTCACACATACTTGTACGTATTCATATGAAACTCGGTACACATATAGATCTCATCGAGCCAAACAACTTTTGCAGTGCATGTCATGGGCTCCACCCAACAGGAAGTCGGCTATTCAAGGCTGTTTAAAAAGCACATGCTCTGGAATTTGAAATACTCCTCCCAGGATTTTTAACAGACGAGCCCCAAACTCGGTAAACGTGATCTCAAGACATTGGGGATGCTAAATTGCGGAGGGATTTTTGATATCTCGAACGGTTTGCCCGTGGCGAGGCTATGAAGTTATGGCGAGAATTAAGAGACAGGAAGTGTCTAATAAAGTCCACATTGTCTGATTTTGATCACACTTCAGTGGTTTGTTCGGTGTATGAAGCCGATTGCATCGATGTGACAATTATAAGTTATAGCGCCACCAACTGGCAGCAGGAAGTGTGTCATTTTCAAAATGCTTTGAATTCACCTTCTTACTTTTACCCAAATTGCTTCAAACGTCATCAGAATAATGTAAAAACACGGCCGATGTGAAACTGTCAAGGGAATATTGATGTCTAAAACACTGTTGCCATGGCAACGTGTCAAACCTCAATATTCTTTTCTGGTGATTTTGAGGCACTTAAGATGTTTAGAATTTCATAATACTCAACACACACATCAGTATCAATTATAGATAGAGACTGGCAAATGCTCATAAACGGACGTGGAGGAGGCACTCTATAGCGCCACCTTTTGTCAAAACATGGGGGGTTAGTTTTAGCTACAGTCACCAAAACTCAGTATAGCAGTATATAACCTTTTTACATGCAGGGAAAAAGTCATTCTGAGGAAGTATGGTTAAAACAATTAATTTATCATGCTCAGGGACAACAACACAAAATTAAAACTGTTCACTGTTGTAAAAGGTGAATACTGTAATACCAAGGATGAACACAAGATGGAAGCATAACCTTAATCCTGAAGAACTTTATGATTTATTTCTCTGTGTATTAGAATTAAAAACAATGATTTAATCAGTTGAAATGTTCTGCACTGTCAATATACTTTTACATAATTATTGTAAATACTTATTGTAGAGCCAATAGAGAATTAACAAAGTTTTTTTATTTTAATCTTTAAATAATTACACCATCTATATGTTCTAACTTGTTTCACTTATAGCATAAGGAATATTTTAAGTATGTCCCTTTACTGCTCAGTTCAGTTAAACAGAATAAGAAACATAGACATAAAATAAGTTATGTATTTTACTGGTAATATAGTTGTATATTATTGTTTCACAAATGCTTATAGATAATTTTAAATGGTTATAGATCATAACATTTTTGGCAACTGTTGTAATTTATAGGGCACTGACAAAATAATTTGGTAACACTAAATAATAACTGCAGGCTATGAGTCATTAGGTAAGCTTTATTAAATAGTCAGTTCAACCTTTATAAAGCATTATCCCAACATAAAGAGTTATTAGTAAGCAGTTTATAAATACAGCTATAAATGCCTGGTTCTTTATTTATAAGCATATCTATTACAAAGCAGATTTAAAGGCTCAGTTATCTTCCTAAGAGTAAAAAAATAAGCAAACACAGAGGGATACAGAACTCAGAAATATGTATTTCAAGATGCAAAAAAAATGAAACTGTAAAACTGTAATTTAATTGTATTTATTTATTTTCAATGAAATTGTCAACGTTTATTTGTCATTTTTTTATAAAGTGTAGAGTTGTACAGTTTAATTTTTTTTGCATTTATAAATGTACATAAATGTAATCGTTTTTTAATAATTTACTTACAATTTCTAAATGATCTTATGAACCACTGTTATTTAATCATAATGTTCATATTAATTCACAGTGCATTAACTAATGTTAACAGATACAATTTTACATTTTAATAATGTTTTAGTTTAGAACTTAATATGAACTGACATTAATAAATGCTATATAATAAATGCTAACATGCTCCAGGGCAACCAAAAAATGAAATGTATCACACTTTACAGGACTCAGGTGAAGACTGTAATACCAAGGATGACCACTTGATGGAGTCAGAAGATTAAATATCTTTTAAAAAGTTAATATGTATTGTACTGCCAGTATAGGTTTAAATGTTTATTGTAGAAACGCTTATAGAGCATTCATTTTTGTTATCTTTAAAAGAAAAATCATTAAGTTTGATATAATAATTCCCTCTCATTGATAGGATAAGGCATATTTTAAACCTGACCCTTTACTGCTCAGTTCAATTAATTAGAATAATAAATAAATACATGAAATAGGCTATTATGTATTTTACTGGTAATATATTTTACATAATTATTTCACAAGTGCTTATAGATTAAAATATATGTTTTAAATGATTAAAGATCAGAAAATTAGTTGGTAAAAAATTACAATAAATTATCTTAGGTTGACATTAGTTAATGCATTAACTAACAATGAACAATATATTTTTACAATATTTATTAATTTTTTTAATGTTAGCAAAAATAGTCATGCATTATTAGATGCTTTATAAGTATTGTTCATGTTAATTAATATAGTTAATATTAATAACTGAAACCTTTTCGAAAGTGTTACTAAAGTTTATATGTTGTTCTGTGTGTGTATGTATTGCACAACCAGTCATTTCTGGTTGTTGTTGGTGTTTTTTTGCATTACAGCTCAAAAAATGTCTTAGGCCTTATCAGTTTTGATGGTTTGGTTCAATCCTTTAATTGCTGTATCCCTTAAATCCAGACCGCCAAAGGGTTACTGTAAATGCATGTGAGAGATAGAGAGAGAGAGAGAGAGAGAGAGAGAGAGAGAGAGAGATAGCGTCTGTTTAAACTGTGTGTGTTTCACAGAGTTGGTGGTTTGGATTAACCCTTTAAAACCAGACTGCTAGAGGGTTACTTGAAATGCATGTGCCAGCTGGGCACCGCTTTCCTGATGCCACCGGGGTTGCGTTTGCATCGGCTTGGGCCCGCCATCGCAGCTTGCAGCTATATTTATTAGGGACCGAGCACTGATGGTGCGAGGACCCTATTGTATCTGTGTTGTTTATTAGGGACCGAGCACCGATGGTGCGAGGACCCTATTGTATCTGTGTTGTTTATTATTAGAGACCGAGCACCGATGGTGCGAGGACCCTATTGTATCTGTGTTGTTTATTATTAGAGACCGAGCACCGATGGTGCGAGGACCCTATTGTATCTGTGTTGTTTATTATTAGGGACCGAGCATCGATGGTGCGAGGACCCTATTGTATCTGTGTTGTTTATTATTATTATTAGGGACCGAGCACCGATGGTGCAGAGGACCCTATTGAATCTGCTCCGTTTATTAGGGACCGAGCACCGATGGTGCAGAGGACCCTATTGAATCTGCTCCGTTTATTATTATTATTAGGGACCGAGCACCGATGGTGCGAGGACCCTATTGAATCTGCTTTGTTTATTAGGGACCGAGCACCGATGGTGCGAGGACCCTATTGTATCTGTGTTGTTTATTAGGGACTGAGCACCGATGGTGCGAGGACCCTATTGTATCTGTGTTGTTTATTATTATTATTATTTTCCAAACTTAATCGCATTTTTGAGGGCCTAAACATGCTCGAAAAGTCAGGAAATTTTGCACACGCATCCGAACTGGTGGAAATTTACGTCTTATATTGGTTTCAGAAGTAGGTGTGGCAAAATGGCTCGACAGCGCCACCTATACTCATTCAGCGGATAGCCCTCGGGCTATGTTTCAAGTACATGTATGAAAATTGGTACACTCATGTAACATAACAATACCTACAAAAAGTCTCCTGGAACGAAATCCGAAACCCAACAGGAAGTCGGTTATTTTTAATTTTCTCCGCCTCCCAGAGATTTATTCGGATGAACACCAAAATTGGTAATTGCAGTCTAAAGCCCTTTGTGACGTTAAATTGCGAAGATCTAGAGTTTTCATCAGAGGGCGTGTCCGTGGCGTCCTGTCAAATTTCGATGTTTCGCCATGAAACAGGAAGTTGTTATAACTCAGGCATGCTATGTCCGATCTGCACCAAACTTCACATGTTTGATAAGACTCCTGATATGAAGAGATCTACATGACCATATTCATTTATAGTAATAGCGCCACCTGCTGGCAACAGGAAGTGACATGTTTTACTCAGTAACTAACTCCTACTACAGATTTAATGACATCAACATAATATTTAGGTCAGTCTAACCTAAAGGCCTTTGTGATGTCAAATTGCGAAGATCTAGAGTTTTCGTTAAAGGGCGTGTCCTTGGCGGCATCACAGATTTCGATATCTCGCCATGGAAATAAAAGTTGTTGTAACTCAGCCATACAATGTTCGATCTGCCCCAGACTTCACATTTTCGATAAGAATCCAGGCCCGAACACATCTGAATATGGGTTTTAGAAGTAGGTGTGGCAAAATGGCTCGACAGCGCCACCTATACTCATTCAGCGGAGAGCCCTCGGGCTACGTTTCACGTACATGTATGAAAATCGGTACACTCATGTAACATAACAATAACTACAAAAAAGTATCTTGGAATGAAATCCGAAACCCAACAGGAAGTCGGTTATTTTGAATTTTCTCGTCATATTTAGTGACATTTTTGCCATTTGCAGGTGTCATACTTTAACGAACTCCTCCCAGAGATTTATTCGGATGGACACCAAAATTGGTCATTGTAATCTAAAGCCCTTTGTGACGTTAAATTGCGAAGATCTAGAATTTTCATTGGAGGGCGTGTCCGTGGCGTACTGTCAAATTTCGATGTTTCGCCATGAAACAGGAAGTTGTTATAACTCAGGCATGCTATGTCCGATCTGCACCAAACTTCACATGTTTGATAAGACTCCTGATATGAAGAGATCTACATGACCATATTCAGTTATAGTAATAGCGCCACCTGCTGGCAACAGGAAGTGACATGTTTTACTCTGTAACTAACTTCTCCTAGAGATTTAATGACATTAACATAATATATAGGTCAGTCTAATCTAAAGGCCTTTGTGACGTTAAATTGCGAAGATCTAGAGTTTTCGTTAAAGGACGTGTCCTTGGCGGCATCACAGATTTCGATGTCTCGCCATGGGAATAAAAGTTGTTGTAACTCATCCATACAATGTTCGATCTGCCCCAGACTTCACATGTTTATTAAGAATCCAGGCCTGAACAGATGTAAATACGAATATTCCATTATAATCAGAGCGCCACTTGCTGGCAACAGGAAATGACTTGTTTTACACTAACTTAAACATGCAATGTCCAATCTGCACCAAACTTCACAAGTTTGACAAGACTCCTGACCTGAAAAGATCTAAGTGACAATATTCATATAAATTCATAGTGCCACCTGCTGGCAACAGGAAGTGATGTTTTACTCTGTAACTAACTCCTCCAAGAGATTTAATGACATCAACATAATATATAGGTCAGTCTAATCTAAAGGCCTTTGTGATGTTGAATTGCAAAGAGCTTATATTTTCGCTAATGGGCGTGTCTATGGTGGCGTGACAAAATTCGAAGTCTTGCCATGGGAATAGAAGCTGTCGTTACTCAGCCATAAAATATCCGATCTGTCCCAAACTTCACACTTTTGATAAGAGCCATGGCCTGTAGACATCTCTGTGCCACTTTTTAGTTATAGACATAGCGTCACCTGTTGGCAACAGGAAATTACTTGTTTTACACTAACTTAAACATGCAATGTCCAATCTGCACCAAACTTCACACGTTTGATAAGAGCCATGCCCTGAATACATCTACGTGCCAATGTTTAGTTATAGACATAGCGCCACCTGCTGGCAACAGGAAATTACTGGTTTTACACTAACTTAAACATGCAATGTCCAACCTGCACCAAACTTCATATGTTTTTTAAAAGTACTGGATGAAGAAATCTACATGCCAATGTTCAGTTAAATATATAGCGCCACCTGCTGGCAACAGGACATTGCTTGTTTTACACTAACTTAAGCATGCAATGTCCAATCTGCCCCAAACTTCACAGGTTTTATAAGAGCCATGGCCTGAAGACATCATGCCAATGTTTAGTTATAGACATAGTGCCACCTGCTGGCTACAGGAAATTACTTGTTTTACACTAGCTTAAACATGCAATGTTCAATCTTTACCAAACTTCATATGTTTGATAAAAGTTCTAGCCTGAAGACATCTACATGTTAATGTTCAGTTATGGACGTTGCACCACCAGCTGGCAGCAGGTTTGGTACATATAAATGACTTTGAAATATTCCTCTATATTTACCTTTTTAAATGCATATTTCTCACCGTTCCCAGTCATTTCTGAAGCCACCGGTAGGCGGTGAGCCGGGCGAGGTCCCTTCCATCGCTGCTTGCAGCTTTAATTATTAGGGACCGAGCACCGATGGTGCGAGGACCCTATTGTATCTGTGTTGTTTATTATTATTATTATTATTTTCCAAACTTAATCGCATTTTTGAGGGCCTAAACATGCTCGAAAAGTCAGGAAATTTTGCACACGCATCAGAACTGGTGGAAATTTACGTCTTATATGGGTTTCAGAAGTGGCTGTGGCAAAATGGCTCGACAGCGCCACCTATACTTTTTCAGCAGAGAGCCCTCGGGCTGCGTCTCACGTACATGTACGAAAATCGGTACACTCATGTAACATAACAATACCTACAAAAAAGTATCCTGGAACGAAATCCGAAACCCAACAGGAAGTCGGCTATTTTGAATTTTCTCGTCATATTTAGTGACATTTTGGCCATTTGCAGGTGTCATACTTTAACGAACTCCTCCCAGAGATTTATTCGGATGAACACCAAAATTGGTCATTGCAATCTAAAGCCCTTTGTGACGTTAAATTGCGAAGATCTAGAGTTTTCATCGGAGGGCGTGTCCGTGGCGTCCTGTCAAATTTCGATGTTTCGCCATGAAACAGGAAGTTGTTATAACTCAGGCATGCTATGTCCGATCTGCACTAAACTTCACATGTTTGATAAGACTCCTGATATAAAGAGATCTACATGACCATATTCAGTTATAGTAATAGCGCCACCTGCTGGCAACAGGAAGTGACATGTTTTACTCTGTAACTAATTCCTCCTACAGATTTAATGACATCAACATAATATTTAGGTCAGTCTAACCTAAAGGCCTCTGTGAAGTTAAATTGCGAAGATCTAGAGTTTTCATGGGAGGGGGCGTGTCCGTGGCGTCCTGTCAAATTTCGATGTCTCGCCATGGGAATAAATGTTGTTGTAACTCAGCCAAACAATGTTCGATCTGCCCCAGACTTCACATGTTCGATAAGAATCCAGGCCTGAACACATCTGAATATGAGTTTCAGAAGTAGGTGTGGCAAAATGGCTCGACAGCGCCACCTATACTGATTCAGCGGAGAGCCCTCAGGCTACGTTTCACGTACATGTATGAAAAATCGGTACACTCATGTAACATAACAATACCTACAAAAAAGTCTCCTGGAACGAAATCCGAAACCCAACAGGAAGTCGGTTATTTTGAATTTTCTCGTCATATTTAGTGACATTTTTGCCATTTGCAGGTGTCATACTTTTACGAACTCCTCCCAGAGATTTATTCGCATGAACACTAAAATTGGTCATTGCAATCTAAAGCCCTTTGAGACGTTAAATTGCGAAGATCTAGAGTTTTCATTGGAGGGGCGTGTCCGTGGCGTCCTGTCAAATTTCGATGTTTCGCCATGAAACAGGAAGTTGTTATAACTCAAGCATGCTATGTCCGATCTGCACCAAACTTCACATGTTTGATAAGACTCCTGATATGAAGAGATCTACATGACCATATTCAGTTATAGTAATAGAGCCACCTGCTGGCAACAGGAAGTGACATGTTTTACTCTGTAACTAATTCCTCCTAGAGATTTAATGACATCAACACATTATTTGGTCAGTCTAACCTAAAGGCCCTTGTGATGTTAAATTGCGAAGATATAGAGTTTTCGTTAAAGGGCGTGTCCTTGGCGGCATCACAGATTTCGATGTCTCGCCAAGGGAATAAAAGTTGTTGTAACTCATCCATACAATGTTCGATCTGCCCCAGACTTCACATGTTCGATAAGAATCCAGGCCTGAACACATCTAAATATGAATATTTCATTATAATCAGAGCGCCACCTGCTGGCAACAGGAAATGACTTGTTTTACACTAACTTAAACATGCAATATCCAATCTGCACCAAATGTCACATATTTGGTAAGAGTCCTGGCCTGAAAACACCTAAAGGCCAAAAATCAGATATAATCATAGCGCCATCTGCTGACAACAGGATATATCATGTTTTACACTAACTCAAACATACCATGTTCAATCTGCACCAAACTTCATAAGTTTGATACAATTATTGGTCTGAAGACATCTACATGCCAATGTTTAGTTATAGACATAGCGCCACCTGCTGGCAACAGGAAATTACTTGTTTTACACTAGCTTAAACATGCAATGTTCAATCTTCACCAAACTTCATATGTTTGATCAAAGTTCTAGTCTGTAGACATCGACATGTTAATGTTCAGTTATGGATGTTTCGCTACCAGCAGGCAGCAGGTTTGGTACATATAAATGACTTTGAAATATTCCTCTATATTTACCCTTTTTAAATGCATATTGCTCATCGTTCCCTGTCTTTCTGAAGCCACCGGTCCGGCGGTGAGCCGGGCGAGGTCCCTTCCATCGCTGCTTGCAGCTTTAATTAGGGACCGAGCACCGATGGTGCAGAGGACCCTATTGAATCTGCTCCTTATTATTATTATTAGGGACCGAGCACCGATGGTGCGAGGACCCTATTGAATCTGCTTCCGTTTATTATTCTTATTCTTCTTCTTCTTCTTCTCTTCTTCTTCTTCTTCTTCTTCTTCTTCTTCTCCAAACTTAATCGCATTTTAGAGGGCCTAAACATGCTCGAAAAGTCAGGAAACTTTGCACACGCATCAGAACTGGTGAAAATTTACGTCTGATATGGGTTTCAAGGAGTAGGTGTGGCAAAATGGCTCGACAGCGCCACCTATAAATATTCAGCGGAGTGCGCCTCGAGCTACGTTTCACGTACATGTACGAAAATCGGTACACTCATGTAGCATTAACAATACCTACAAAAAAGTCTCCTTGGTACGAAATCAGAAACCAACAGGAAGTCGGCTATTTTGAATTTTCTTGTCATATTTTGTGTCATTTTTGCCATTTTCAGGTGTCATACTTTAACGAACTCCTCCCAGAGATTTATTCGGATGAACACCAAAATTGGTCATTGTAATCTAAAGCCCTTTGTGACGTTAAATTGCGAAGATCTAGAGTTTTCATCGGAGGGCGTGTCCGTGGCGTCCTGTCAAATGTTGATGTTTCGCCATGAAACAGGAAGTTGTTATATCTCAGGCATGCTATGTCCGATCTACACCAAACTTCACATGTTTGATAAGACTCCTGATATGAAGAGATCTAGGGGACCATATTCAGTTATAGTCATAGCGCCACCTGCTGGCAACAGGAAGTGACATGTTTTACTCTGTAAATAACTCCTCCTAGAGATTTAATGACATCAACATAATATTTAGGTCAGTTTAATCCAAAGGCCTTTGTGATGTTAAATTGCGAAGAGCTTGAGTTTTCGCTAATGGGCGTGTCCTTGGCGGCATCACAAATTTCGATGTCTCGCCATGGGAATAAAAGTTGTTGTAACTCAGCCATGCAATAACCGATCTGCCCCAGACTTCACACGTTCGATAAGAATCCAGGCCTGAACACATCTAAATACGAATATTCCATTATAATCAGAGCGCCACCTGCTGGCCACAGGAAATGACTTGATTTACACTAACTTAAACATGCAATATCCAATCTGCACCAAACTTCACATATTTGGTAAGACTCCTGACCTGAAGAGATCTAAGTGACCATATTCATATAAATTCATAGCGCCACCTGCTGGCAACAGGAAGTGATATGTTTTACTCTGTAACTAACTCCTCCTAGAGATTTAATGACATCAACATAATTTTTAGTTCAGTCTAATCTAAAGGCCTTTGTGATGTTAAATTGCAAAGAGCTTGAGCTTTCGCTAATGGGCGTGTCCATGGCGGCGTGACAAAATTCGATGTCTCGCCATGGGAATAGAAGCTGTTGTTACTCAGCTATAAAATGTCCGATCTGCCCCAAACTTCACACGTTTGATAAGGGCCATGGCCTGAAGACATCTACGTGCCAATGTTTAGTTATAGACATAGCGCCACCTGCTGGCAACAGGAAATTACTTGTTTTACACTAACTTAAACATGCAATGTCCAATCTGCACTAAACTTCATATGTTTTTTTAAAAGTACTGGATGAAGACATCTAATGCCAATGTTCAGTTAAATATATAGCGCCACCTGCTGGCAACAGGAAATGTCATGTTTTACTCTGTAACTAACTCCTCCTAGAGATTTAATGACATAAACATAATATTTAGGTCAGTCTAACCTAAAGGCCTTTTTAAAAGTACTGGATGAAGACATCTACATGCCAATGTTCAGTTATGGACATAGCGCCACCAGCTGGCAGCAGGTTTGGTACGTATAAATGACTTTGACATATTCCTCTATATTTACCTTTTTAAATGCATATTGCTCACCATTCCCTGTCATTCTGAAGCCACCGGTCGGCGGTGCCGGGTGCGAGGTCCCTTCCATCGCTGCTTGCAGCTTTAATTATTATTATTCTTCTTCTTCTCCAAACTTAATCGCATTTTAGAGGGCCTAAACATGCTCGAAAAGTCAGGAAACTTTGCACACGCATCAGAACTGGTGAAAATTTACGTCTGATATGGGTTTCAGGAGTAGGTGTGGCAAAATGGCTCGACAGCGCCACCTATAAATATTCAGCGGAGTGCGCCTCGAGCTACGTTTCACGTACATGTACGAAAATTGGTACACTCATGTAGCATAACAATACCTACAAAAAAGTCTCTTGGTACGAAATCAGAAGCCAAACAGGAAGTCGGTTATTTTGAATTTTCTTGTCATATTTTGTGTCATTTTTGCCATTTTCAGGTGTCATACTTTAACGAACTCCTCCCAGAGATTTATTCGGATGAACACCAAAATTGGTCATTGTAATCTAAAGCCCTTTGTGACGTTAAATTGCGAAGATCTAGAGTTTTCATCGGAGGGCGTGTCCGTGGCGTCCTGTCAAATTTCGATGATTCGCCATGAAACAGGAAGTTGTTATAACTCAGGCATGCAATGTCCGATGTGCACCAAAATTCACATGTTTGATAAGACTCCTGACCTGAAGAGATCTAGGTGACCACATTCATATAAATTCATAGCGCCACCTGCTGGCAACAGGAAGTGATATGTTTTACTATGCAACTAACTCCTCCTAGAAATTTAATGACATCAACATAATTTTTAGTTCAGTCTAATCTAAAGGCCTTTGTGATGTTAAATTGCGAAGAGCTTGAGCTTGAGCTAATGGGCGTATCCATGGCAAAGTGACAAAAATCGATATCTCGCCATGGGAATAGAAGCTGTTGTTACTCAGCCATAAAATGTCCGATCTGCCCCAAACTTCACATGGTTGATAAGAGCCATGGCCTGAAGACATCTACGTGCTAATGTTTAGTTATAGACATAGCGCCACCTGCTGGCTACAGGAAATTACTTGTTTTACACTAACTTAAACATGCAATGTCCAATCTGCACCAAACTTCACATATTTGGTGAGAGTCCTGGCCTGAAGACATCTAAATGCCAATATTCAGATGTAATCATAGCGCCACCTGTTGACAACAGGATATGCCAGGCTTTACACTAACTTAAACATGCAATGTCCAATCTGCACCAAACTTCACATGTTTGATAATAGTACTGGTTTGAAGACATCTAAATGCCAATGTTCAGTTAAAGACATAGCGCCACCAGCTGGCAGCAGGTTTGGCACATATAAATGACTTTGACATAATCCTCTATATTTACCTTTTTAAATGCATATTGCTCACCGTTCCCTGTCATTCTGAAGCCACCGGTCGGCGGTGCCGGGTGCGAGGTCCCTTCCATCGCTGCTTGCAGCTTTAATTAGGGACCGAGCACCGATGGTGCAGAGGACCCTATTGAATCTGCTCCGTTTATTAGGGACCGAGCACCGATGGTGCAGAGGACCCTATTGAATCTGCTCCGTTTATTATTAGGGACCGAGCACCGATGGTGCAGAGGACCCTATTGAATCTGCTCCGTTTATTATTAGGGACCGAGCACCGATGGTGCGAGGACCCTATTGAATCTGCTCCGTTTATTATTAGGGACCGAGCACCGATGGTGCAGAGGACCCTATTGAATCTGCTCCGTTTATTATTAGGGACCGAGCACCGATGGTGCAGAGGACCCTATTGAATCTGCTCCGTTTATTATTATTATTATTATTCTTCTTCTCCAAACTTAATCGCATTTTAGAGGGCCTAAACATGCTCGAAAAGTCAGGAAACTTTGCACACGCATCAGAACTGGTGAAAATTTACGTCTGATATGGGTTTCAGGAGTAGGTGTGGCAAAATGGCTCGACAGCGCCACCTATAAATATTCAGCGGAGTGCGCCTCGAGCTACGTTTCACGTACATGTACGAAAATCGGTACACTCATGTAACATAATAATACCTACAAAAAAGTCTCCTGGAACGAAATCAGAAACCCAACAGGAAGTCGGTTATTTTGAATTTTCTCGTCATATTTAGTGACATTTTTGCCATTTGCAGGTGTTATACTTTAACGAACTCCTCCCAGAGATTTAATCGGATGAACACCAAAATTGGTCATTGCAATCTAAAGCCCTTTGTGACGTTAAATTGCGAAGATCTAGAGTTTTCATCGGAGGGCGTGTCCGTGGCGTCCTCTCAAATTTCGATGTTTCGCCATGAAACAGGAAGTTGTTATAACTCAGGCATGCTATGTCCGATCTACACCAAACTTCACATGTTTGATAAGACTCCTGATATGAAGAGCTCTACATGACCATATTCAGTTATAGTAATAGCCCCACCTGCTGGCAACAGGAAGTGACATGTTTTACTCTGTAACTAACTCCTCCTACAAATTTAATGACATCAACATAATATTTAGGTCAGTCTAACCTAAAGGCCTTTGTGATGTTAAATTGCGAAGATCTAGAGTTTTCATGGGAGGGCGTGTCCGTGGCGTCCTGTCAAATGTTGATGTCTCTCCATGGGAATAAATGTTGTTGTAACTCAGCCATACAATGTTCGATCTGCCCCAGACTTCACATGTTCGATAAGAATCCAGGCCTGAACACATCTGAATATGTGTTCCAGAAGTAGGTGTGGCAAAATGGCTCTACAGCGCCACCTATACTGATTCAGCGGAGAGCCCTCAGGCTACGTTTCACGTACATGTATGAAAATCGGTACACTCATGTAACATAACAATACCTACAAAAAAGTCTCCTGGAACGAAATCCGAAACCCAACAGGAAGTCGGTTATTTTTAATTTTCTCGTCATATTTTGTGACATTTTTGCCATTTGCAGGTGTCATACTTTAACGAACTCCTCCCAGAGATTTATTCGCATGAACACCAAAATTGGTCATTGCAATCTAAAGCCCTTTGAGACGTTAAATTGCAAAGATCTAGAGTTTTCATTGGAGGGCGTGTCCGTGGCGTCCTGTCAAATTTCGATGTTTCGCCATAACACAGGAAGTTGTTATAACTCAGGCATGCTATGTCCGACCTGCACCAAACTTCACATGTTTGATAAGACTCCTGATATGAAGAGATCTACATGACCATATTCAGTTATAGTAATAGCGCCACCTGCTGAAAACAGGAAGTGACATGTTTTACTCTGTAACTAACTCCTCCTAGAGATTTAATGACATCAACACATTATTTGGTCAGTCTAACCTAAAGGCCCTTGTGATGTTAAATTGCGAAGATCTAGAGTTTTCGTGAAAGGGCGTGTCCTTGGCGGCATCACAGATTTCGATGTCTCGTCAAGGGAATAAAAGTTGTTGTAACTCATTCATACAATGTTCGATCTGCCCCAGACTTCACACGTTCGATAAGAATCCAGGCCTGAACACATCTAAATACGAATATTCCATTATAATCAGAGCGCCACCTGCTGGCAGCAGGAAATGACTTGTTTTACACTAACTTAAACATGCAATGTCCAATCTTTACCAAACTTCACATGTTTGACAAGACTCCTGACCTGAAAAGATCTAAGTGACAATATTCATATAAATTCATAGCGCCACCTGCTGGCAACAGGAAATTACTTGTTTTACACTAACTTAAACATGCAATGTCCAATCTGCACCAAACTACACACGTTTTATAAGAGACATGCCCTGAAGACATCCACGTGCCAATTTTTTAGTTATAGACATAGCGCCACCTGCTGGCAACAGGAAATGACTTGTTTTACACTAACTTAAACATGCAATGTCCAATCTGCACCAAACTTCACATATTTGGTAAGACTCCTGACCTGAAGAGATCTAAGTGACCATATTCATATAAATTCATAGCGCCACCTGTTGGCAACAGGAAGTGATATGTTTTACTCTGTAACTAACTCCTCCTAGAGATTTAATTACTTCAAAATAATATATATGTCAGTCTAATCTAAAGGCCTTTGTGATGTTGAATTGCAAAGAGCTTGAGTTTTCGCTAATGGGCGTGTCTATGGCAGCGTGACAAAATTCGATGTCTCGCCATGGGAATAGAAGCTGTTGTTACTCAGCCATAAAATGTCCGATCTGCCCCAAACTTCACATGGTTGATAAGAGCCATGGCATGAAGACATCTACGTGCTAATGTTTAGTTATAGACATAGCGCCACCTGCTGGCTACAGGAAATTACTTGTTTTACACTAACTTAAACATGCAATGTCCTATCTGCATCAAACTTCACATATTTGGTGAGAGTCCTGGCCTGAAGACATCTAAATGCCAATATTCAGATGTAAGCATAGCGCCACCTGTTGACAACAGGATATGCCAGGCTTTATACTAACTCAAACATACCATGTTCAATCTGCACCAAACTTCACATGTTCGATAACAGTGCTAGCCTGAAGACATCTACATGTTAATGTTCAGTTATGGACATAGCGCCACCAGCTGGCAGCAGGTTTGGTACGTATAAATGACTTTGACATATTCCTCTATATTTACCTTTGTAAATGCATATTGCTCACCGTTCCCTGTCATTCTGAAGCCACCGGTCGGCGGTGCCGGGTGCGAGGTCCCTTCCATCGCTGCTTGCAGCTTTAATTATTATTATTATTATTATTATTCTTCTCCAAACTTAATCGCAATTTAGAGGGCCTAAACATGCTCGAAAAGTCAGGAAACTTTGCACACGCATCAGAACTGGTGAAAATTTACGTCTGATATGGGTTTCAGGAGTAGGTGTGGCAAAATGGCTCGACAGCGCCACCTATAAATATTCAGCGGAGTGCGCCTCGAGCTACGTTTCACGTACATGTACGAAAATCGGTACACTCATGTAACTTAACAATACCTACAAAAAAGTCTCTAGGTACGAAATTAGAAACCAAACAGGAAGTCGGTTATTTTGAATTTTCTCGTCATATTTTGTATCATTTTTGCCATTTTCAGGTGCCATACTTTAACGAACTCCTCCCAGAGATATTTCCAGATGAACACCAAAATTGGTCATTGTAATCTAAAGCCCTTTGTGACGTTAAATTGTGAAGATCTAGAGTTTTCATCGGAGGGCGTGTCCGTGGCGTCCTGTCAAATTTTGATGTTTCGCCATGAAACAGGAAGTTGTTATATCTCAGGCATGCTATGTCCGATCTGCACCAAACTTCACATGTTTGATAAGAATCCTGACCTGAAGAGATCTAAGTGACCATATTCAGTTATAGTCGTAGCGCCACCTGCTGGCAACAGGAAGTGACATGTTTTACTCTGTAACTAACTCCTCCTAGAGATTTAATGACATAAACATAATATTTAGGTCAGTCTAACCTAAAGGCCTTTGTGATGTTAAATTGCGAAGATCTAGAGTTTTCGTTAAAGGACGTGTCCATGGCGGCATCACAAATTTCGATGTCTCTTCATGGGAATAAAAGTTGTTGTAACTCAGCCATAAAATGTCCGATCTGCCCCAAACTTCACACGTTTGATAAGAGCCATGGCCTGAATACATCTACGTGCCAATGTTTAGTTATAGACATAGCGCCACCTGCTGGTAACAGGAAATTACTTGTTTTACACTAACTTGAACATGCAATGTCCAATCTGCTCCCAACTTCACATATTTTGTAAGAGTCCTGTCCCGAAAACATCTAAAGGCCAATATTCAGATGTAATCATAGCGCCACCTGTTGACAACAGGATATGCCAGGCTTTACACTAACTCAATAATACCATGTTCAATCTGCACCAAACTTCATATTTTTGATAAAAGTATTGGTCTGAAGATATCCAAATGCCAATGTTCAGTTAAAGACATAGCGCCACCTGCTGGCAACAGGTTTGGCACATATAAATGACTTTGATACATTCCTCTATACTTACCTTTTTAAATGAACATTGTTCACCGTTCCCTGTCTTTCTGAAGCCACCGGTCGGCGGTGCCGGGTGCGAGGTCCCTTCCATCGCTGCTTGCAGCTTTAATTATTATTATTATTCTTCTTCTCCAAACTTAATCGCATTTTAGAGGGCCTAAACATGCTCGAAAAGTCAGGAAACTTTGCACACGCATCAGAACTGGTGAAAATTTACGTCTGATATGGGTTTCAGGAGTAGGTGTGGCAAAATGGCTCGACAGCGCCACCTATAAATATTCAGCGGAGTGCGCCTCGAGCTACGTTTCACGTACATGTACGAAAATTGGTACACTCATGTAACTTAACATTACGTACAAAAAAGTATCTTGGTACGAAATCAGAAACCAAACAGGAAGTCGGTTATTTTGAATTTTCTCATCATATTTTGTGTCATTTTTGCCATTTTCAGGTGTCATACTTTAACGAACTCCTCCCACAGATATTTCCAGATGAACACCAAAATTGGACATTGTAATCTAAAGCCCTTTGTGACGTTAAATTGCGAAGATCTAGAGTTTTCACCGGAGGGCGTGTCCGTGGCGTCCTGTCAAATTTTGATGTTTCGCCATGAAACAGGAAGTTGTTATATCTCAGGCATGCTATGTCCGATTTACACCAAACTTCACACGTTTGATAAGAATCCTTACCTGAAGAGATCTAAGTGACTATATTCAGTTATAGTCATAGCGCCACCTGCTGGCAACAGGAAGTGACATGTTTTACTCTGTAACTAACTCCTCCTAGAGATTTAATGACATAAACATAATATTTAGGTCAGTTTAATCTAAAGGCCTTTGTGATGTTAAATTGCGAAGAGCTTGAGTTTTCGCTAATGGGCGTGACCATGGCGGCGTGACAAAATTCGATGTCTCGCCATGGGAATAGAAGCTGTCGTTACTCAGCCATAAAATGTCCAATCTGCCCCAAACTTCACACGATTGATAAGAGCCATGGCCTGAAGACATCTACGTGCCGATGTTTAGTTATAGACATAGCGCCACCTGCTGGCTACAGGAAATTACTTGTTTTACACTAACTCAAGCATGCAATGTTCAATCTGCACCAAACTACACACGTTTGATAAGAGCCATGGCCTGAAGACATCTAAGTGCCAATGTTTAGTTAAAGACATAGCGCCACCTGCTGACAACAGGATATGTCATGCTTTGCACTAACTCAGCCATAAAATATCCGATCTGCCCCAAACTTCACAGGTTTGATAAGAGCCATGGCCTGAAGACATCTACGTGCCAATGTTTAGTTATAGACATAGCGCCACCTGCTGGCTACAGGAAATGACTTGTTTTACACCAAATTCAACATGCAATGTTCAATCTGCACCAAACTTCATATGTTTTTTTAAATTACTGTTCTGAAGACATATACCAAATTTTCAGTTCAGTTATATATATAGTGCCACCTGCTGGCCACAGGAAATGCATTGTTTTACAGTAAATCAAACATGCATTGTCCAATCCGCACCAAACTTTACATATTTGGTAAGATTCCAGGCCTGAAGACATCTAAACACCAATATTCAGATGTAACCATAGCGCCACCTGTTGACAGAAGGATGTGTCAGGCTTTACACTAACTCAAACATACTGTGTTCAATCTGCACCAAACTTCACATATTTAGTAAGATTCCTGGCCTGAAGACCTCTAATGGCCAATATTCAGGTGTAACCATAGCGCCACCTGTTGACAACAGTATGTGTCAGGCTTTACGCTAACTCAGACATACTATGTCCAATCTGCTCCAAACTTCACAGGTTTGTTAAGAGCCATGGCCTGAAGACATCTCTTTGCCAATGTTTAGTTATAGACATAGCGCCACCTGCTGGCTCCAGGAAATTACTTGTTTTACACTAGCTTAAACATGCAATGTTCAATCTGCACAAAACTTACCATGTTTTAAAAAAGTGCTAGACTGAAGACATCTACATGTTAATGTTCAATTATGGACATAGCGCCACCAGCTGGCAGCAGGTTTGACACATATAAATGACTAAGACACGTTCCTCTATATTTACCTTTTTAAATGCATATTGCTAACCGTTCCCTGTCTTTCTGAAGCCACCGGTTGGCGGTGCTGGGTGCGAGGTCCCTTCCATCGCTGCTTGCAGCTTTAATTCTTATTATTCTTCTTCTTCTTCTTCTTCTTCTTCTCCAAACTTAATCGCATTTTAGAGGGCCTAAACATGCTCGAAAAGTCAGGAAACTTTGCACACGTATCAGAACTGGTGAAAATTTAAGTCTTATATGGGTTTCAGAAGTAGGTGTGGCAAAATGGCTCGACAGCGCCACCTATAAATATTCAGCGGAGTGCGCCTCGAGCTACGTTTCACGTACATGTACGAAAATCGGTACACTCATGTAACTTAACAATACCTACAAAAAAGTCTCTAGGTACGAAATCAGAAACCAAACAGGAAGTCGGCTATTTTGAATTTTCTCGTCATATTTTGTGTCATTTTTGCCATTTTCAGGTGTCATACTTTAACGAACTCCTCCCAGAGATATTTCCAGATGAACACCAAAATTGGTCACTGTAATCTAAAGCCCTTTGTGACGTTAAATTGCGAAGATCTAGAGTTTTCATCGGATGGCGTGTCCGTGGCGTCCTGTCAAATTTTGATGTTTCGCCATGAAACAGGATGTTGGTATATCTCAGGCATGCTATGTCCGATCTACACCAAACTTCACATGTTTGATAAGAATCCTGACCTGAAGAGATCTAAGTGACCATATTCAGTTATAGTCATAGCGCCACCTGCTGGCAACAGGAAGTGACATGTTTTACTCTGTAACTAACTCCTCCTAGAGATTTAATGACATAAACATAATATTTAGGTCAGTCTAACCTAAAGGCCTTTGTGATGTTAAATTGCGAAGATCTAGAGTTTTCGTTAAAGGGCGTGTCCTTGGCGGCATCACAAATTTCGATGTCTCGCCATGGGAATAAAAGTTGTTGTAACTCAGCCATACAATGTCCGATCTGCCCCAGACTTCACACGTTCGATAAGAATCCAGGCCTGAACACATCTAAGTATGAATATTTCATTATAATTAGAGCGCCACCTGCTGGCAACAGGAAATTACTTCTTTTACACTATCTTAAACATGCAATGTCCAATCTGCACCAAACTTCACACTTTTGATAAAAATATTGGTCTTAAGATATCTAAATGCCAATGTTCAGTTAAAGATATAGCGCCACCTGCTGGCAACAGCAAATTAATTCTTTTAAACTATCTTAAGCATTCAATGTCCAATCTGCACCAAAATTCACGTATTTGGTAAGGGTCCTGGCCTGAAAACATCTAAAGGCCAAAATTCAGATATAATCATAGCGCCACCTGTTGACAACAGGATATATCATGCTTTACACTAACTCAAACATACCATGTTCAATCTGCACCAAAATTCATATGTTTGATAAAAGTACTTGTCTGATGATATCTACACGATAACGTTTAGTTAAAGACATAGCGCCACCTGCTGGCAACAGGAAATGATTTGTTTTACACTAACTTAAGCATGAAATGTCCAATCTGCACCAAACTTCACATATTTTGTAAGAGTCCTGCCCTGAAGACATTTAAAAGCCAATATTCAGATGTAACCATAGCGCCATCTGTTGACAACAGGATGTGTCAGGCTTTACACTAACTCAAACATACTATGTTCAATTTGCACCAAACTTCATATGTTCGATAAAGGTGCTAGCCTGAAGACATCTATATGTTAATGTTCAGTTATGGACATAGCGCCACCAGCTGGCAGCAGATTTGGCACATATAAATGACTTTGACCTATTCCTCTATATTTACCTTTTTAAATGCTTATTGCTCACCGTTCCCTGTCTTTCTGAAGCCACCGGTCGGCGGTGCTGGGTGCGAGGTCCCTTCCATCGCTGCTTGCAGCTTTAATTATTATTATTATTCTTCTTCTCCAAACTTAATCGCATTTTAGAGGGCCTAAACATGCTCGAAAAGTCAGGAAACTTTGCACACGCATCAGAACTGGTGAAAATTTACGTCTGATATGGGTTTCAGGAGTAGGTGTGGCAAAATGGCTCGACAGCGCTACCTATAAATATTCAGCGGAGTGCGCCTCGAGCTACGTTTCACGTACATGTACGAAAATTGGTACTCTCATGTAACTTAACATTGCCTACAAAAAAGTATCTTGGTACGAAATCAGAAACCAAACAGGAAGTCGGTTATTTTGAATTTTCTCATCATATTTTGTGTCATTTTTGCCATTTTCAGGTGTCATACTTTAACGAACTCCTCCCAGAGATATTTCCATATGAACACCAAAATTGGTCATTGTAATCTAAAGCCCTTTGTGACGATAAATTGCGAAGATCTAGAGTTTTCATCGGAGGGCGTGTCCGTGGCGTCCTGTCAAATTTTGATGTTTCGCCATGAAACAGGAAGTTGTTATAACTCAGGCATGCTATGTCCGATCTACACCAAACTTCACATGTTTGATAAGAATCCTGACCTGAAGATATCTAAGTGACCATATTCAGTTATAGTCATAGCGCCACCTGCTGGCAACAGGAAGTGACATGTTTTACTCTGTAACTAACTCCTCTTAGAGATTTAATGACATCAACATAATATTTAGGTCAGTTTAATCTGCAGGCCTTTGTGATGTTAAATTGCGAAGAGCTTAAGATTTCGCTAATGAGCGTGTCCTTGGCGGCATCACAAATTTCGATGTCTCGCCATTGGAATATAAGCTGTTGTTACTCAGCCATAAAATGTCCGATCTGTCCCAGACTTCACATGTTCGATAAGAATCCAGGCCTGAACACATCTAAATACGAATATTCCATTATAATCAGAGCGCCACCTGCTGGCAACAGGAAATGACTTGTTTTACACTAACGTAAACATGCAATGTCCAATCTGCCCCAAACTTCACACGTTTGATAAGAGCCATGGCCTGAAGACATCTACGTGCCAATGTTTAGTTATAGACATAGCGCCACCTGCTGGCTACAGGAAATTACTTGTTTTACACTAACTTGAACATGCAATGTCCAATCTGCACCCAACTTCACATATTTTGTAAGAGTCCTGTCCCGAAAACATCTAAAGGCCAATATTCAGATGTAATCATAGCGCCACCTGTTGACAACAGGATATGCCAGGCTTTACACTAACTCAATCATACCATGTTCAATCTGCACCAAACTTCATATGTTTGATAAGAACCATGGCCTGAAGACATCTCTGTGCCAATGTTTAGTTATAGACATACCACCACCTGCTGGCAACAGGAAATTACTTGTTTTACACTAACTTAAACATGCAATGTCCAATCTGCACCAAACTTCATATGTTTGATAAAAGTATTGGTCTGAATATATCTAAATGCTAATGTTCAGTTAAGGACATAGCGCCACCAGCTGGCAGCAGGTTTGGTACATATAAATGACTTTGACATAGATATTTACCTCTATATTTACCTTTTTAAATGCATATTGCTCACTGTTCCCTGTCATTCTGAAGCCACCGGTCGGCGGTGCCAGGTGCGAGGTCCCTTCCATCGCTGCTTGCAGCTTTAATTATTATTATTATTATTATTATTATTATTCTTCTCCAAACTTAATCGCATTTTAGAGGACCTAAACATGCTCGAAAAGTCAGGAAACTTTGCACACGCATCAGAACTGGTGAAAATTTACATCTGATATGGGTTTCAGGAGTAGGTGTGGCAAAATGGCTCGACAGCGCCACCTATAAATATTCAGCGGAGTGCGCCTCGAGCTACGTTTCACGTACATGTATGAAAATTGGTACACTCATGTAACATAACAATACCTACGAAAAAGTCTCTTGGTACGAAATCAGAAACCAAACAGGAAGTCGGTTATTTTGAATTTTCTTGTCATATTTTGTGTCATTTTTGCCATTTTCAGGTGTCATACTTTAACGAACTCCTCCCAGAGATTTATTCAGATGAACACCAAAATTGGTCATTGTAATCTAAAGCCCTTTGTGACGTTAAATTGCGAAGATCTAGAGTTTTCATCGGAGGGCGTGTCCGTGGCGTCCTGTCAAATTTCGATGATTCGCCATGAAACAGGAAGTTGTTATAACTCAGCCATGCAATGTCCGATGTGCACCAAAATTCCCATGTTTGATAAGACTCCTGACCTGAAGAGATCTAGGGGACCACATTCATATAAATTAATAGCGCCACCTGCTGGCAACAGGAAGTGATATGTTTTACTCTGCAACTAACTCCTCCTAGAAATGTAATGACATCAACATAATTTTTAGTTCAGTCTAATCTAAAGGCCTTTGTGATGTTAAATTGCGAAGAGCTTGAGCTTGAGTTAATGGGCGTATCCATGGCAAAGTGACAAATTTCGATATCTCGCCATGGGAATAGAAGCTGTTGTTACTCAGCCATAAAATGTCCGATCTGCCCCAAACTTCACATGGTTTATAAGAGCCATGGCCTGAAGACATCTATGTGCTAATGTTTAGTTATAGACATAGCGCCACCTGTTGGCTACAGGAAATTACTTGTTTTACACTAACTTAAACATGCAATGTCCAATCTGCACCAAACTTCACATATTTGGTGAGAGTCCTGGCCTGAAGACATCTAAATGCCAATATTCAGATGTAATCATAGCGCCACCTGTTGACAACAGGATATGCCAGGCTTTACACTAACTTAAACATGCAATGTCCAATCTGCACCAAACTTCACATGTTTGATAATAGTACTGGTTTGAAGACATCTAAATGCCAATGTTCAGTTAAAGACATAGCGCCACCAGCTGGCAGCAGGTTTGGCACATATAAATGACTTTGACATATTCCTCTATATTTACCTTTTTAAATGCATATTGCTCACCGTTCCCTGTCATTCTGAAGCCACCAGTCGGCGGTGCCGGGTGCGAGGTCCCTTCCATCGCTGCTTGCAGCTTTAATTGATTATTATTATTATCAATGATTAAAACATCATTTTATTGATACAATTTTGTTAAAATAAATTAAAAGGTACATTTGTGTGCACAACATTACAGTGATAATCACAGATACATTTCAAAATGAAAATGTTTTAAAAATGAATGTAGAAGATTCAGTTGTACAATGGGGTTCATCGGGCTAAATCCCATAGTTTCAAAACTGTTTATTTCCATGTTCAAATCAATTACAAATAGATACTTTGTACATCAGGTGATTGAGAGAGTCCTCTGTCCTCTGCATCAATACAAAAATGTGCTGAATTGATGTGCAAAAGTGATGCATATAAATATATGCATTAGGAAAATGACAATCCAAAATAAAAGCATTCCTAAAAATGCATGAAACCAGTTCAACCAGGAGGACCACTTTCACAAAGCTTTTATCCTCAGAATTTACAGAGAGTTGCTTCATTTACATTTATTTAAATAAAGACATGTCTATTCTTGTGGCATGAACAGTTGCTGAATCTATAGTGCAGTGTGCTATACAATGATCTTAGCATTTAAGCCTATACAAAAGCTCATATTTAGACATTCAGAAGACATTCAGTTCAAGAAGTGTAACTACAGAGGACATCACCTCAAGGCACAATTCAGCTCACATTTTCAGGACTGTTTCGTTCACTTGAAATAACAAAATATAGAAGCAATGCTACGTGTGGCTTTTTCGTGTTTGTAAGTGAAAGAACGACTTTATTTTTTTCTGACTCACAATATACTTGACAATAAAGCTGTTTATTCCAGTAGACATGCAATCCCAGATGTAGACATGACTAGGACTGAGAATCAGGCTTTTATGTTTGTTTTCTCATGTGAGTATACTGGAGTTACAAAGACATACTGACACACTCTTTCACTCCTGTGTTTCTGTGCTCTTGTGTTTGGCGTTGTCTGTGGTTAAGGCTGATATGCCCACAGTGTGACCGTCTTATTATCGGCTGAGAAGGACAAGAAGGACAGGTCTCTGGTGTGCCAGCAGCACTGGATCACTTTATCAGCGTGTTCAGCCACCACAGTGACCGGCAGCGTTTTGGTGAGATCCCCTGCAGAAAAACAGGGCAATTTAACTTGCATAAAGTGACATAAAAAGTACAATGGTAATTATAATCATAATTATTATAACTGTTCTTTTCCCACTATACAACCAATACAAACAACATTGTCACTGTACTCAAAACCAATAAATGTATCACTGTTAAATAATAATAATAATTATACACAAAATATGACAAATTAAAACAAAATAATAATTATTATTATTGAATTATTATTATTATTAGAATTATTAAAATCTAGCATTATTTATTTATTAAATTATGTTTTATATGTTAATTAATTGTAATATAGTAAATCATAATAACAACAATAATAATAGCTAATTCTGTGAAAGAACTGACATTGTTTATTGAGTTATTTTTTAATTCTTAATATTTTTAAATGTATTAATTTAGTCAATAATAATAAATGACAATAAAACCAATTGACTGCAATGTGATAAAAGAACTGTGGTATTTAATTTTCTTAAAAATATAATAATAATAATATAATTCTGTGAAAATAACTGATATTATTTATTGAGTTGGTATTTTAATATCAATATAGTAAATAATAATAATAAACTAATTAATTGATGAAACAGATATGAAATAATATTCACAAGCCATAATCTGCAATGTGGCAAAAGAACAGTGATATTTAATTGAATGTATATTATTATTATTATTATTATTATTATCATCATTTTTAACCAATTCCCTGAAAAATAACTAATATGAAATGGCATTCACAAGCCATATTACTTTGTAATGTGACATTTAATGTAATTTTGAGAGAAAAATCTAACTGTACAAGAATGGATCAGATTATGAAAGATGTACTTTTATGACAGGTGATTGGAGAGAGGGCTGAAAAAGAAGAAATAATGATGACATCATTTGTGGACTTTCCTACCTTGAAGATCAGTAATCATGACTTTGTTGTCGCAGGAGCCGGTGAGCAGATTGTGGGCTCCAGGAGAAAAGCGTGCTGAACGCACGTCGCTGGTGTGCGGCAGATACGCCTGGACGCATCTGACGTCATAAAGCATGCAGCGACAGTCCTCCAATCAGGTGGCCATGAGCCACCCATGGGATCCACTGCCACCGAGAACACAGCACTTCCTGTCACATGACACAATCATATATAAAAAATAATCAAAAACTATTGAATAACAAAGTTACATAATAGGTGGCCTTTGATTATTATTGTTAGTGTTGTTGTTATAAGTGTTTGTTTGTTTATTTATTTATTGCTGTTGCTTGTTGTCACTGAATTGTTTAATATTAGTATTGTTTAATTATTGTAATAAATATTATTGTTGTTAATTTGATCATATAAATATTTTTTACATTTGTATTTTTGTATTATTATTTTATTATTATTATTATGTTATTGTGTTAAGTTGTATTAAGTTTTATTTTTTTAGCTATTCTGTTTGGTTTTATAAGTTAATTTACATTATTAGGTTAACATGTTTATGTATGTCATTGAGAAGAGGGGAAGGTAAAGCCATGAGTCAAGTATTTTTGCCTAACTATTTTGAAATATAATTTAAATATCTAACACAATTCCAGTCAAAATAAGATATTAGAAGAAACTATAGCATATCCAACATGTATCCACATATCTGGCAAAAACTTGATACTGTGGAGGACCAGGGATGTCTTTTGAAGTTCTCTTCACTACACTTTTCCTAAAATAAGCCAGCAGTGAAAAAAATCATAAAGTATTGTGAAATATACAGTTGCAGTGAAAAGTGTGAATTGTGCCAGGGCTCTCCCCTCCTAATCTTATATATCTGCATGGTCAAATATAAATATTTCGCAGTGATCTGATTCTGTAATGTTTTTGCTTTTGTTTAGTTACTACATTACTACAGTAAAAGCATGTTTTACTTCGTTTATACATATGAAGACGAGCTAGATAAAACAAATAGCTAGCTAATACGTGCATATTAACAGGGTAAACATTAACCATGCAACCATATAATATGATTAAATGTTAACTATTTGTATCAGCAATCATACATCAAAGAATACATTTCTTAGAAATATAGGTGACGAGGATCACTCAAATGCAGTTACGGGGTTTTGGACCAGCAAATGTGCATTTATGCCATCATTAAAATGGTGGCATCACATTACGTTTTCATCAACAGGTAACAAAGTGTCAAATTAATTTGGCCAAAATCTAATTTGATTAAAGATGAATTGCTACTATCTGTATGCACAGGCTATTTAAGTGTATGACTAAAATGGCAAATGATAGACTCCTCTTTCTAGGGCCCCACTTGTCTCAGACCTCAAATACATAAAATATGAGCCTTTATAGACAGTGTGTCTTGCGTAAACAAAACACTGTACACTTATTCAAACAAGGAGATATTTACAGTTGCAAAACGTCATTTGTGTTCCTGTGTGGCTCAGTGGTAGAGCATTGCGTCTGTTGCGCAAAAGGTTGTGGGTTCGATTCCCAGGGAACACATGTACTAATGAAAATGTATAACCTGAATGCAATTGTAAGTCGCTTTGGATAAAAGCGTCTGCTAAATGTAAATGTCATTTGGCTGCTGTGCAGGGTTGCCAGGTTTTCAAAACAAAACCCTCCCAATTGCTATTCAAAACTAGCTCAATCGCGTTTCAAGCAGGCCCGGTTCTACAGGGGTGCTTGAGGGTGCATGAAATCAAAAGCACCCCAGTTAAAGCTGTAATAATGTTATTTTATTGCGGATTTGGCAAACTATCCAGCGTGTTATGGTTTGCGCTCTGGAGATCGGTTTCTATTTCAATGTGTTTTTGCAGTTGTATCCAATCGCTGACATATCTGTTGATTTCAGACGCGATTTCTTTAAGACTGCAAGGGAAGCTCAGCTTCCCCTATAATTGTCAAAAAATGAATGGTCGAATATATGTACTATTATGTTAACATTTTATTGACTAAAAATGCGTTAAACACGTTCATCTCGAACGAAAACAATTTCGTTCAGAATCAGCTACTTAGGTCGGTTGACTCGATTTCCTTCTCATTCATTCCCGTAGCGTACAGTGCATTACTCTGTTGAAGCCCAGCGTCCATTGACTTCAATGGGGCTGCTTTAAACAGGTTTTTTCAGTGCTTAGAAACAAGACGGTCATTGGATAATGCTGCGATTATGTCCCGCCCACGGACGCTCAGCGTCTCTGGGATGAATGGAGGAGTGGGCTGGCCCGGACTCCGAGCGTCTGCGTGATGATTGGAGGGTCTGTCGAAAGACTGCATCTCCTTTTGATTGACAGCGATTTTGTACTATAAAAGTCACTGACACTGAAGCTATTCGAGCTCAGTCCCATCGCGGAAGTGTAGTCGAAAGACAAACTGCTGCAACCTATTTCTTGGTATTTGCTTGGTGAAATTGCTAGCCAATTTTCATCATACATTTCACCCAGATTCCTTGTTTCAGTTCAACCTAATTCCCATATTTCGAGTTTAATATCTTTTTTTAGATCGTTTGTTCATTCATTCATTCATTCATACATACAGTAGGCTAGAACATTTTCTTGAAAAGGAATGTTGGGCAGAATTTAGGTATAAATAAATGGTACATTTTTATGATGTTGGCCAAAAATGAGCTTCCCCTCTTTGAAAGACCAGCAGCCGCCACTGGTTGATTTACATTTACATTTACATTTAGTCATTTAGCAGACGCTTTTATCCAAAGCAACTTACAATTGGGGAGTACATAAAGTGATTAATCTTGAAGAGGCATTTATTGAGCCTAACAGCAAATCTGAGACATTTAAGATAGAATCCACTTGCCGCTTAAATTGACAGAGTTTTTGTTCAGGCGTAAGAATAACCTCATTACATGTATACACGATGTAAGAGATTAGGCCTGCAGCGATTCGTTGACGTTATCGATTACGTCGATTGTAAAAATACGTCGATTAGCATTTAGTGCGTCGCAAAGGGATCTGTCAGCGGAGGTAGTGACGGGCGCTGCCTTTTCTCTGCCTTCACCTGACAGATTCAGTGCATCGTCTCAGGGTTGGGAAGCACGCGCTGCGGTTTCTTTCACCCTGATCGAGGCGCAGACACTGCAGCTATCTGATTCTGAGGAATTAGATGTTGTAAGTGGCAATGCTATGTATACTGAGGATTCGCCACCTCAGTCTCATGCTTATGAGGAGCTAGTTGAGGTTGTGACAAGAGCGGTTGAGAGATTAAGTATCGTTTGGCCAGCAGAGAGGGAGGACGTTTATTCAAAAAGCAGACTTGACGAACGCTTCTTGCCGTCTCGCGCACAACCTCAGTGCCGAGGTGTGGAGATCATGGGAAAGGTTCGATCATGTTCCTGTGTGGCTCAGTGGTAGAACATTGCCTCAGCTGAGCGAAAGGTTGTGGGTTCGATTCCCAGGGAACACATGTACTAATAAAAATGTATAACCTGAATGCAATTGTAAGTCGCTTTGGATAAAAGCGTCTGGTAAATGTAAATGTAAATGGGAGAAACCGGTTTCTTATAGAGTTTATAGTACACAAACATCACACTATTCCTCTATATTAAATAAAGAAGTGCACGGTTACAGAAAAGATGCCAAAGTTGGAAGAGACGCTCGCGAGCCATCTCTCCCCTGAATCATCTTCATCCGTTAGATCCACTAAACCGTATTAGCCTACCCACTAAACCAGTGAGAATCACATCAGCACTGGTGGGAAAGGCTTATTCAGCGGCTGGTCAGGCTGCAGCATGTTTACACACTTTGTCACTATTGCAAACCTACCAGGCTGATTTATTAGCAGATCTCGATGAGGGCGAGGGTATAGGTCCGGACACAGTTTGCGAACTGTGTCAGACCACAGATTTATCTCTCAGGGCCACCAAGGAAACAGCCCAGATCAATCAGCCGGTCCATGGCAGCCCTGGTGGCCATGGAGAGACATTTATGGTTCAATTTGAGCAATATTAAAGGGAAGGATAAAAACGTTCTTATGGATGCTCCCCTTTCTCCCTCTGGCCTCTTCGGCGATGCTGTGAATTCGGTTGTCGAGAGATTTCAGGAATCAGCTAATCAAGCAGCTGCATTCCAGAAACTCCTCCCCCGCCGTATTCATATCTCCGTGGCTGCCGAGCGGGAGCAGCCCCAAACATCTAAATCCAGCTCCTCGTACCATTCTGCACAAAAAACAGAGTGCGGCTAATCGTGCTCCCCCAATAAGAGACTGGGGACACGGTAAGCGCACTCAACCGCAGTCTTCAAAGTGTAAAGCGGATCTGAGGACCGTTATTAACTCAAAGAAGGCTGCGGGAAAGAGGTCCTGACGCCCGAGGGCTCAGGCCATTGAGGACTTCCCCCCTTGAAAATAGAGAGGTTAACACCTCATTTTACAATACCCATCTCCCTTCGATGTCCTCAGGGAATCGGTCTGCCAACCCTGCCACCTCGTGTGCTTCAGGGCGCGGCGGGCTCCGGTGACCACATATCTCAAGGTCCACCCGGAAACGTAGTGGCTTTGGGGTGCCCGCCACCTCTGAGGAGGATTTCAGAGCGGTCAGTACAGACGCATCCTGCCGGTTGACCATTTCAGGACGTTGTTCTGTCCTCACAAATACATATAAATCCAGAAACCAGTCTCGAGAGGCTGGTACCTCTAGTAGAAATGTTGGCAGCGTGGGAACTTCTGCCAAATATATCTCGTTGGTCCTGCAGACTATAGAAAAAGGGTATCAAATACAGTTCGGGTCTCGCCCTCCCAGGTTAATGGGGGTGTTGTCCACCGAGGTGGCCCCCCAGCAGGTTCTGGTAATGGAACAAGAAGTGAAAGCTCTGTTAGAGAAAGGGGCCATAGAATGTGTACCTCACTCCAACAAGGAAACCGGGTGTTATTTGGTGTAATACAGCTGGTACTTCATAGTTCCAAAGAAGTATGGGGGGTTGCGTCCCATTTGAGATCTTCGAGTTCTGAACGACTCCATCAGGCAGCTCAATTGAACATGTCATATATCCATGAAAAGCTGAGATTCTTGTGATTTCAATAAACACAGCATGTACAATCAGTGTCTTTATCAGACCACTTTTTGTTGACATAATGCAGACATGCATGATAGTACAGTCATACATAGGAATAACACAGTAGGGATGCAATATAACACCAATATAAGAAAAAAAACACAAATTAAATAATGTACTATGTACAGAAATAGAAATATAGGAAAAAAATGTATTTAGGTTATAAATTATAAATACATATGCAATTTTAAAAGTGTACACATTTTGGATTCTATAAATAAATGTCACTATAATGTGTTTATGCTTCAGTTACTATGTGTCAGCAATTATTGACAGTGAATCTGGATGAGAAACTGAATAGCACTAAGTGAAACCTTTCATTAGAGCCCAAAATGAAGACTGTACATTAAAGCATTCAAGAATTACAGCATTGTATGTGTTGTTGGTTACAAAGGGTCATTTGGAGTCTCCCAAGTGTAATTGTTTTGGAAGCGTCTAGACATAAAATTAGATAAACATGTGTAAAACACACATTTTCTAATATATTGTTTATCAAATGTGAAATTTGGCTTGGTAAGGCTTCATTCTGTGATCCCAATGTATTTTCCACTTCATACCTCCCAGCTATAGTCATCTGCAGGCTTCTATTTACAAAAAAAATGCAGGCTGAATTATTTTGTTATTTTTTTTTGTGTGTTCAAAGTGCTTTTACTCAATATCAGTAAGACTTAAATTTATTCTGACTGTTGAGAAACAAACGTCAGAGTGTCACCTTTCAAAGGAGACCAACACCATGCATATCATCCAAATGGCCCAAGAACAGCATGCAATTTACTTTGGGTATGCCTTTTTTAGGCGTTTTAGGCAAATTTTTTAGGCAAATTCGTGCCACAGATCAGATCCGAGGACTGGTTTGTCATGATAGATCTCAAGTACTTCCACTTCATGGAACTTCCACTTCCACTTTCATACTTCCACATATCCATCCTTCCGTGTCACAGGAGTTTCCTGAGGTCCGCTTTTGGGGGTAAAGCATACCAGTATCGGGTTCTTCTGTTCGGTCTAGCATTATCACCCCGCACTTTCACGAAATGCGTAGATGCAGCCCTGGTACCTTTTCGGCTTCAGGGCATTCGCATTATGAACTACATCGACGATTGGTTGATTCTAGCTCAGTCGTGATGTCGTGCTAGCCCACATGAAAGAGTTGGGGTTACGGCTACGGTTTCTCCACTACAGAGGACCACCCTTCCTTGGCGTGGTATGGGAATGTAAATAACTGATACAGTGTTTCTGTAAACGTGTAAATATAAATAACTGATACAGAGTTTGTGTAAACATGTACATATAAATAACTGATAGTTTTTCTGTAAACGTGTAAATATAAATAACTGATACAGATTTTCTGTACAAATTTAAATATACATAACATAGTGTTTTTGTAAACATGCAAATAGCTGATAGTGTTTCTGTAAATATAAATAAATTTGATACAGATTTTCTGTAAACCTTTAAATATAAATAACTGATACAGTGTTTTTGTAAACACGTAAATAACTGATAGTGTTTCTTTAAATGTGTAAATATAAATCACTTTGATACAGTGTTTTTGTAAACATGTAAATAACTGAAAGTGTTTCTGTAAATATAAATAACGTTGATAGAGTGTTTCTGTACACATGTAAATGTAAATCACTTTGATACAGGGTTTCTGTAAACATGTAAATATAAATAACTGATAGTGTTTATGTAAATGTGTAAATATAAATAACTGATACAGTGTTTTTGTAAGCATGTAAATAGCTGATAGTGATTCTGTAAACAAGTAAATATAATTAACTTTGATACAGAGTTTCTGTAAAAATGTAAATATAAATAACTGATAGTGTTTCTGTAAACGTGTAAATATAAATATCTTATACAGTGTTTTTGTAAACATGTAAATATAAATAACTGATAGTGTTTCTGTAAACGTGTAAATATAAATAACTGATACAGTGTTTATGTAAACATGTAAATATAAATAACTGATACAGAGTTTCTGCAAACATATAAATATAAATAACTGATAGTTTTTCTGTAAATGTGTAAATATAAATAACTGATACAGTGTTTTTGTAAACATGTAAATAACCTGATAGTGTTTCTGTAAACGTGTAAATATAATTAACTTTGATACAGGGTTTCTGTAAACATATAAATATAAATAACTGATACAGAGTTTCTGTAAACATATAAATATAAATAAATGATAGTGTTTCTGTAAACGTGTACATATAAATAACTTATAAAGTGTTTTGTAAACATGTAAATATAAATAACTGATAGTGTTTCTGTAAATATGTAAATATGAATAACTGATAGTGTTTCTGTAAACATGTACATATAAATAACTGATACAGAGTTTCTCTAAACATATAAATATAAATAACTGATAGTGTTTCTGTAAATGTGTAAATATAAATAACTGATACAGTGTTTTTGTAAACATGTAAATATAAATAGCTGATAGTGTTTCTGTAAATGTGTAAATATAAATAACTTTGATACAGTGTTTCTGAAAATGAGTATTTTTTTTGCAATGTTAATCAACTTTAATTTCTTTTTTTTCTTTCACATTTTTAAGGATCTTGGCATGTAGAAATAAAAAAAGAAGTGGTCAGCCCTCTCTAATGGTTTTAAACATTCTACAGTCTTTGTAGATTCTCTAATTTTGTTATTAGAATTATGTAGAATCGAATTATGTTTTATTTATTTTTATTTACGCTTATTATTTTTCTATCCATGACCATTGTTTGCCATTCTTAAAATGTTGCTTTAATTTTTAAATCTTGTGCAATATATATTTACTTGCGTTTTTAAATTTTGTTTTCACGATTGTAATTTTTTGTATTTGTGACTGCAAACTTTAGGCGGGAATCTGATCCGATATGGGACACCCTACGGTCTTGTGGACTTAACGGACACGCGCACGCGGCGGGCGTTGTGAGTCTGTAAGACTGCAAGTGCACATGAAGTGTTCCATTTGGGACAGGGCCAATGGTTTGGATGTCCCCACCCACCTTCTGCTGTCTCCCTCTCTCCATCAGCGTTAAGCAGCAGCAGCAGCAGTGCTGGTTACCGGAGGCGAGACGCGCTGCTCCGGAGATACCCACAGCGTGCCGACATTACATTGATGGTAATCAATGATCTGCAAAGGTTCTCTTAGAAATTATGAGTGTGGGAATCTGAATTATGATGTTAACCTATGTGGGTTCAAATTATTTTGGTCAGAACAAAATATACGAAAACCAAAAATTGATGATTATACATTTTTGTTCATTTTAAAATATTTAACATTCCTTAAAATTATGACACATAGGAAACAATATTATTTAATCCTAGTGTTATTTGAGTATTTTTTGTTTGTTGCTAGAATGCAGAAAACCATGCCTCTGTGCTGTATGACCACTTGATGGCACTATGAAATCATAAGACTGATCCAAAAGCATGTTTTTGTCTCACCAGGAACTCATCGATGAGAACATTGCTGACCTAATCGGTGAATAGTTGAGCTGAAAGAGATGCTAAATTGAGATAACTTTAGCACACGTATGTCTACAAGATGTTTGGTAAAGAGTGTTTCATATGGAAAACATCTGCTGCATATGAACATCTGAAAAAAAGTATTTATAAAATCAGTTTTAAATCATAAATATCGTAACAACATGTTCTATATGTCTGTTACAGCTGACAGTAAACGACTTAGAGGCATATTGCAGATGAGCCAACACTAAGAAAATAGGTCTTCAAACTTGCATTGAACAGATGTCTCTGTAAACTACTACAAAGTTGAGATGTTGTGAGAATTACATACATGTTTAAAAACTGTCTTCTAACATAAAATTAACCTAGGAACAAATGTAGCGAGTTTTAAACCAAATCCATCAGAGGTCTTTTTTGGTCAGAGGATTTTTGGACTCAACTCAACCATTCAAAACTGCTATCTAGATTATTGTTAGTAAAAATGATTAAAATAGTTAATTTACTTTTATGGGAAATCCACATTTAGCAACCAACAATCGGTCTCAGACTTGCCAGCATTTACTGTATGATTTATACTAAATGCAACCCTAAACCTTTTCTGCTTCTCTTCTTCTTCTTCTTCTTTACATTGTATTTATTTATTTATTTATTTATTTAATGTTTATTTAATGTTTATTTAATGTTTATTGCTATAAGTAGTGAAGTTAAATCACACAAATCCAGGTTATGTTTATACATTCTCAAATTTGGATAAAGGCAAGAAAAAGAATAGAAAATAAAAAATAGCTTATGAAATATTTGACTTCATGAGGCTGACCATATGTCTATCTATTTCTAAAGGCAAAGCATCTCTTTTGGTGAGCATTTGTGATTTTTTTTTTAAATAGATTTAAGGCTTATTTTATACCGTATATGTCAAATATCTCACAGTATTGACTCAGTGTCCAAATTACAGTTCAGCGGTTCATTCTATCTTTCTGAGTCATCATGCTGTTCAGCTTTTGTTAAATCTAGGTCACAAAGGAAGTGCGTGAGCTGATATATTTTGGGGCACCACGTGTCCATCAATTCCTATCAGTGAGCATGACCCTGTTTGGCAAAGGCCTTCATTGTTTTTACACGCAGTAATTGCACTTGCAACTGGGACAGAGTTGTTCTCTGCAGGACCGTGTCCTACTTTCTGCCGGTGTAATGTTTCTTTGAAAATTGTACTACCTCTGCATTTTATATAGCTGCTTAATTGACCATCAACCAAACTATCTTTTACACTAGAACATACACTACAGTTAAAAGGTTTGGAGATGGTAATGTATTATTTTTATTATTTTTTTATATAATTATCTCATGCTTGCAAAGGATGAGTTTATTTGATCAAAAAAAACAATAAAAACAGTAATATTGTTAAATATGAATACATTTTAAAATAACCGTTTTGTATTTTTATATATTTTAAAATGTAAACCATGTGATGTTAAAGATGAACTTTTAGCATCATTGCGCCAGGGACCCATTTCAGAAAGGAGGTTAAGTGAAAACTCTGAGTATGCAAACCCTGAACTGAGGGAAACTCTGGGTTTTCTGTTTCAAAATGGGAGGCTGGTCAAACCCGAGAAAGCAGGGTAAGTCAAGCCCGTTTCTGAAAGAGATGTAACTTATACTCAGAGTCAGTTACCGTGGTAACTTACTCTGTTAACCTAACCTGGTCGGGAGCAGGTTTTCTTCTGTAAACCCAGAGTTTCTTTCAGTCTCCTTTCCCTTTTTATGGTGTTAGCGAAGTTTAAATACATTATTCATTCGTTCACACAGCAAAATAGATTTTTTTACTGAGTATTTTTGTCTTATTTCAAGTAAAAATATAAAAAAATGTCAAATAATATATGAAAAATGGTCCACATTTAGTATTTGTTTCCTGGGGGATTTTCCTTTTAGGTGCATTTGACATAAAACAAGTAAATTGTCCCCCATAGGCAGGGCCGTTTTAAGCATTGGGCTAGGAGCTGAAGCCCCGGGGCCCGAGCAAGGAGGGGGCCTGTGATTGGCTGTGGGGTAGATTGCCTGGCACGCCGATCGCCAAAGCCACCACACCCCCCACTTATTAGTGCTGTTATTTAGTTGAATTTGGTATACAAATCAAATGCATTTAAGAAAAAAAGGCAACAACAACAACCATAAGTAGCCTACTTGTTTTCATTGCATAAAAATCAATCATAAATTACAGCCAATCAGAAGAGCGTGTGGGCGGGCCCTATGGCACTCTCAGCAGCAAGAACTCGAATCGAAATCGGTAAGTACAGAAGTGTAAACAAGTGTATTGTTGTTCAAAATACATCAGCATTCTTTATCATGGAATGCACTTGTTTGTTCACACAGTTTGAAAGTTCTTGATTCCTTTAAGATATATTGAAGATCTGAGATCAAGTTGTTGTTTTTGTTTGTACTGTTGTTTTTTGATGGCTAGAAAGCCATCCCAGTGTTGAGCATTTCGAGACTGTGACTGTATGGAAGACTTATGGCCTTCGGATTCTGTTGCTTGAAAGAGTGTCGTACTTCCTTAGTGGTTTAATGGTGTCAGTTTTTTTGGATGCAGGCAGGTCGCAGATGTCCATCTTAGTCCGGTTTCGCTTCCAGCAGCTCGATTCCACTGGTTTGGTGTTCTCATAAATGGTTTCTAGAAACACACAACATGACTGTTGTATTACATCAAATGATTGACAGTACAAAGCACAGGCCACGCTGAGGGTCTGGAGGAAAACAGTTTGCTGTGCATGCTGCACCTATCTGCTCGAGTTTAACCACAGACAATGAGAGGCAGTTTAATCGTCATCAACTGGAGCTCACGCTCATAACTCTTAACCACATACCACCTACACTCATTCAGCGCTCAGTTTGCGACCCAGGAAATGTCTGACCTTGTACAAAGACTCCTGAGGAGGCATTGTTTCTTAGTGGGTTCTCGCATGAGGACCCCATCAGTCTCTGTAACTTTTAAAGGATTGTCGTGGCATAATTTTGATTACAGCAAGAAATAATATTGATTCCTGCCTCAGTTTATAGCAAACAATTATAGTTATTATAGGCTATAGATATTCATAACCGCAATGCTTTAGCATTATGTGTGTTGGCCTGAGAGTAAAGTTAGCTTAAGTAAAGTTACACAATCTTTAAACGTATTATGGTGATTTTACATTGTAATGCTTTATTATGCTTATGTCATGCATTTGAAATCAACATTATCTTAATTCGTACTAATTATTAATTAGCCACATAAAATACACTGTACAAATATTTGTCGAAGTTGTAAATAAAACAGATTTTCGGAGTACATTTTACATAAAATGTCAATTTTAGTCTTCCAAAATGTAAGTGCTGGCAGTTTATGTGTAATTAGTTGGAAAGTTGACTAGATTTATGAGTGAAATTTGACATTTTTACGTTTATAAAACAATGTGGGATGCACAATGACTTAAAGTTAACTTTGGTCAAAGTTAAATTAACATTGTTTTTGTTAAATTAGTTTAGGATTGAAAAATATTTGGCGATACAGTTAAAAAAAATACAACATTGAGTCATTGTAGACGTACCTTCAGGTTTGCGAGTCAAGATGCATATGACAACAATTGACACAAGAAGTACTGCGCATCCAACTGCAATCGCTAGCCATATCCACAATTGATCAAAGCTGGGCGGTGGTGTGGAGGATGTTGAGGTGATTGTTGTGGCTTTAAAAAAAATAAAAATAATAGCACATTGTTAGGTCATTCTATCAGATGTGTGTCTCTTTCTATAGTTGCAGTGTTGCCGCTATGTATATTTCTAAAGAATGCATTCATGAGTTTGATTATGGAGATTATGGAGTATTGAATCAAATACGATTATAGTAATTTATTCTTGTTTTAATTATTAATTTTTTTAAAGCAAACTATTTTCCCTACATGTCTGTATAAGCCTGCTTGATAAGCTATTAGTTGCTTTGCAGGCCTTGATTTCATTTACAAAGCTTCAAAAACGTATTGTACATGCATTGGGATCAAAAGCTGAAAATCTGGAACTTTATTTAAGCCTAGACTTAAACAGAAGGGTTTAGGATTTAAATGAATTGCTATGATGAAAAATGAATGAGAACTGTTTCAGATTTAATTGTATTGAATAAGAAAAAGCAAAACATACATATTTTAACTAGTGGTATCAGACTTCTGAACCCCATTATGTAGTGTCAGTTGAATGCCTGTAATTAATTTGATAGCAATAGTATACTTATTTCCTAAAAACTTTTAGAAAAAGTCCACTGATATCTGAGGCAAAACACTGACCACAAGTGGTTATGGCAAAAGAAGAAGTAGCAGCTATTATGCAACAAAATCCATTACTTTGTGACTACTTGAAAAACAAGTGACCAGATGGTGTTGAATTGAGTATTTAAAAGTTTAACGAGTGAAAAAAGCTACATTTTACCACCGATCAAGCAAGTTGTTGGTGAATTCTGTGTCGGATTCTGCATCTGTGGCTCTTTCGGATATTCATGGATGCTGTTGGCATCTGTAGAGTAAAAAAACAGCAGGGGAAGTTGTTAAAACTGTGAATATTTGTGACATTCGAACATTTCAATAACAGATTACGAACATGACTGGTTAAAATGTCTTGACAAATGCTAACACGTACAGCAAAGGAAAGTGATGGAATTCTACAGCTGTTGCCGAAATTGAAAATTTGGTTATTGGTATATTGCTATATGTTGTTATATTTCCAACAAACATCTTATCTCAATAAAGACAAAATGTAACACAAATAGTTTGTGCAAATGTTTTTTTACGGTTTATATTTATAGGACAAAGTGCATAATTTTTTAACGCCAAGTTGTTTTAGCAGCAGAACAATTTCAGTAAAAAGTTGTAGTAAAAAATGACATGAATTTCATAATGTCTAAGAATTTGCTTTGGCGCGTGTCTGCTTTAATGACCGCAAGACTTGATCCATGAACTCATGACATTTGTATGAGAGACATGAGTATCATGTTCTCCAGCATTATTGGAGTCATTGGAGAGATCCAAAGAGCACAATGCTTCAATGAAAGAAATAAAATCTGACTATTTGCACAAAGGAGTTCACATGATTAGTGTCACAAATTTAAGTTTTTGATTCGTGACTTAGAAATAGTACAAAATTCAAAATATATCGTACTAATTTCACACCGCAACATTTCTATATTTGATACAACCCTCTACTTACCGACCAGAACTTGTATTCCGTTGCTGCATTTTTCTTTGAGAAAAGGAATATCTCTCGTAACCTTGCAGAAGTACCATCCGCTCTCACTGGTCTTGATGGAATTAATGGTCAATATTGACCAATTGGCATTGTTTTCTTTATGAATGGACTCTTTTTGATGTAATCCTTCTGTTCTAGAGTTACAGTCTAAATCATTCGGGCTGTAGTACCATCTCACTTTGTAGTTTCCACTCGGCTGAAAAGTGCAGTTGATTGTGACAGAGTCTCCTTCACAGACTTTAATGTTCTTTGGCTCCAAATAGACTTTCAGTTCTTCTGGATCTTTACTACTGGTCAGAGCTCCTGTTGTGGTCAAGAAATAAGAATAAAGCTAATTTATTGCCTGTCTTTATGTAAAAACAATAGGTACATGATTGTAATACTGATATTATGATAAATTGAGTGTTATTTCAAATACAAATTAATTAACAAACAATTTTAGCACAAGACATTATAAGGTAAACCAGGTCATTTTTCAATTAAACAGGCTAGGTTTATTTTTGAAAGTCAGTTTCTTAAACAAATATAATGTTTTGACTGAAAAAAAAGTTATTTATTGCTCAGGAAAAATAAAAAAAATGTTTTATTATTAAACCTTTTTTTCATAGTGGGGCATGTTGTCTCAATTGGAATGCACCGTTAAATGGCGTTATATGCAATTAAATAGATTTGCTGCAAATTATTCAGTCAAACAGTCAGGAAATAAAATTATTCACGACACAGCAAAAATGTAAAACACAGTGAAAATCTATTGTTTTGGTAAACATATATTATAATTAATAAACTAAATCGATTTATAGCACATGTGACAAAAATTGTACTGCAAAGGACAAAATGTACAAAAATGTATCTTAAGAGGTTTTTGAACTTAGATGCTTGAAATTGACTTATAAAATCATTGCTAAGTGAAACACACATTTATGTAATCGGTCTCAAAATCTAATATTTACTAATATAAAACCTCTGTGATACCTAACCTTGGTCATATTTTGATCGTAATCTCATGAAGTGTCAAAAACTCTTCTTACCGGAATATTTGACCAATTCTGTCCTAGATTACATCCAAACATATTTCTTAACAAATTAGGCTTTTAAAATAGCATGAATTTAACTTACCTGTGAGTAAAAGCAGAAAGATTCTACTGCACAGTCGATCCATGCCTAAATTGGGCACAGAGTAGGTCTTGAATAATAAACTGCCCTCAAGAGTAAATGAAAAAAATAGTCTAAACAAGAAGAAAAAGACTAAATTAAATGACAGATTCAACTTCAATGAAAACAACACCTGCAGTCTTTAAATGAGGATGCACTTCCTTGCTCGCTCATGGAGCTGAAGCGCTTGAAGTCTGGCAGAGATATCTAGACAGGTTCCTGTGTGGTCATGTATGCTATATATGAATAGATAGCTTATGAAAAGAATTGTAAGTGGTCTTCCTGTTGAAGCTTAAGTCTACTCGATATTATTCAAGCAAACAGAATGATTTTCACAAATGGAAATCTATAACAAGATAAATAAGATGCAATGCATTATATAACAAAAGATCTGCAGCTGGAAAAGTAATGGTTTTAAAATGATGTAAACAGTACGCTTACCGCTCTTAAAGTTGGTGAAAATGTGAGAGCTGCTTTGAAGTAAAGCTCACAAGTTTACAGGTGTCAAAACAGGTCAGAACATGAAATGAAAATCAGTAGCACAGAACAAAAAAAAAACTCGCTTGACATCAGACGTATCAGGAAAACACCAGAGACACTTTCTGTTCATACGCGGAGTCAGCACTGCTAAAAAAATCTAATGTATTTCAACACATTTAGACCACAAAGTCACAGTTTTATTTCCTCAAAATTTCTCATTACATTAGGTAAATAGGTTTCATTAAATGAATTGAACTTTTCTGAACCATTTGTGCAATGACTGTTAATCAACTGATATTTATAGTGAATACTTTAAGTCAGTTTTGTGTACTTCGTAACCTAACAAACACATTTTGGGGAAATATCTTACTTTGAATGTGTTTGTCCTACACTTATATATGTAAATGACACTTACCAATACTTCATCTTGATATATTGTATCTAAAAATTATGACTCGATTATTTTATATCTATCGCAAGACATTTGGAGATTTTTAAGTCCCTTATGTGTACAAATACATTTCTGGGGGGCACTTGTTGGAGTTTTGTTTTGACCACTCATACTTAAACCTAAAGGCAAGTCTAAACCACTGTTTAAAGGTCAAACTAAACATCAAGTTGAAACAGAAAATGTAGTACTGGCATTGTTTCTTAACATTTCAACCATTTTGCATGTGTTTATATTGGATTATACACTCACTGGCCACTTTATTAGGTACACCTTGCTAGTACCTGGTTGGACCCACTTTTGCCTTCAGAGCTGCCTTAATTCTTCGTGGCATAGATTCAACAAGGTGTTGGAAATATTCCTCAGAGATTTTGGTTCATATTGACATGATAGCATCACGCAGTTGCTGCAGATTTGTCGGCTGCACATCCATGATGCGAGTCTCCCGTTCCACCACATCCCAAAGGTGCTCTATTGGATTGAGATCTGGTGACTGTGGAGGCCATTTGAGTAAAGTGAACTCATTGTCATGTTCAAGAAACCAGTCTGAGATGATTTGAGCTTTGTGACATGATGCATTATCCTGCTGGAAATAGCCATCAGAAGATGGGTACATTGTAGTCATAAAGGGATGGACATGGTCAGCAACAATACTCAGGTAGGCTGTGGTGTTTAAACGATGCTCAATTGGCACTAAGGGGCACAAAGTGTGCCAAGAAATTATCCCCCACACCATTACACCACCACCACTAGCCTGAACCATTGAGACAAGGCAGGATGGATCCATGATTTCATGTTTTTTTACCTGAAATTCTGACCCTACCATCTAAATGTCGCAGCAGAAATCGACACTTTTCAGACAAGGCAACGTTTTTCTAATCTTCTATTGTCCAATTTTGGTGAGCCTGTGGGAATTGTATCCTCCGTTTCCTGTTCTTATAGCTGACAGCTGACCTTAGCTGGTCTTCTGCTGCTGTAGCCCATCTGCTTCAGGGTTCAACGTGTTGTGGGTTCAGAGATGGTATATTCTGCATACCTTGGTTGTAACGAGTGGTTATTTGAGTTACTGTTGTCTTTCTATCATCTCTAAACAGTCTGCCCATTCTCTTCTGACCTCTGACATCAACGAGACATTTTCGTCCACACAACTGCCGCTCACTGGATATTTTGTCTTCTTCGGACCGTTCTCTGTAAACCCTAGAGATGGTTGTTTGTGAAAATCCCAGTAGATCAGCAGTTTTTGAAATACTCAGACCAGCTTGTATGGCACCAACAACCATTCCACGTTCAAAGTCACTTAAATCCTCTATCTTTCCCATTCTGATGCTCGGTTTGAACTTCAGCAAGTCGTCTTCACCACATCTAGAGGCCTAAATGCATTGAGTGGCTGCCAAGTGATTGGCTGATTAGCAATTTGTGTTACCAAGCAATTGAACATTTGTACCTAATAAAGTGGCCGGTAAGTGTATTTATGTATATAACAAAACAAAATTATAAACGCAACACTTTTGTTTTTGCCCCCATTTTTCATGAGCTAACCGTCTCATGGGCTGTATCCGAAATCGCACCCTATACCCTAAAATAGTGCACTATTTGAAGGGACAGCCATTTTAAGTGGTGTTCGAAACCATAGTGGATGTTCTCGAGTGCACGCATTCAATCCCACAATGCACTGCAAAAACGAGTGTACAACCGATGTACCCTCAATGGATAGAGGATCCCCATAATGCACTGTGAGATTAGCGTGCCGAATGAATTTCCGCGTCTCGCCAGAAGATGGCGCCCGCAGCTGAATCATCCATTCATTTATTTTAGAAGCGCTTGCCCACGGCATAATACAGCATAATACAACACAGGTTAATTCATTGTAAGTTGACTATTAGGGTTTAAACATAATTTCCGTGACAGAATTCAAGATAAATCCTTTAATCGTATTACTGTAGCAGCCCGTTTCAAATGATTATAAAACAGCAAGCAAACTATGTAAAAGCGGCAGTCCTTCCAGTGCACTGTCAGAACTCACTCACTCGTTTTCATTCACTCCTTCAAGTGAACTGTATGAGTGGACTAATGTAGTGAGTAGTGAATGAGGGTATAGGGGGTGATTTCGGATAAAGCCATGCACTTCGGAGGGCCCTTCGTGCACTTCGGAGGCGTGGCTTTCCAAGTCCGTGCACTTCGAAGTGTGTGCACTTAACTTTGGGACACAGCTATTATGTGTGTTCGACTTGAAGTGGCGCTGCGCAGAATGATCAGTGTATGACATCAAAGTATCACTAGAGTGATTTGAAAGCATAAGGATCCATTTGCTCTCTTATCGCTCTCGCGGTACTTTGATGTCATTCTCCGGAGCGTCGCTTCAAATCGAACACATCTAATATGCTTGTTATACAGTGTGTGGCATCAAGTGCACAGCCGGTGGCAATAGACAACCGTGGTGATAACCGACCACCGCGGTGAAATAATATTTTGCATGTGTTTGTACTGCATAATGTATATTAAAAAAATCACTGCAAGTAAAGGAAAACAAATAAGTATAATTCAGTATTTAATTTAGAATACATGTTGCAAACATCATTGTGCATTACGCATGCAGTAAACGCAGACATATATACTCATGTAATTAAATATCAGAGAGAAAAAGTGGCCATCGTCCTTGTTCAAATTCGACAAGAGCTTAGGCAAGTGTGCAAAGCACATTTCAACTATACCAACAGAGAGATATGTAACATGAGTCAATTCATTTGAAAGGAAAGGACAATTAATATGCCACATTTAAGTTCAAATTCCTTGAAACAGGAACAAATAGCATCTTTTATTAAAAAGGTTCCTAATATCAAATGCTGACGCTTGCTATTATTGCAGTCTACGATCAAACTACAGCATAGCTCGAGTCAGTTCATTTGTAAACAGTATAAATTAACTATTCTTAAAGTATTGTGGCGTCAAAATGTGAAGGAAACCACAGTCCACTATTAAAACAACTCATAGCTACTGTATGTTAATATCACAGAAGAATATACAGTAAGTATATAACTGTGCAAATCCATTTTTCAGAGTCTGTTTCGTTAGGTATAGGGATGTTCATTTTAACCATTTAACCGTTAACCGAACAATACGAATTTTTACTGATTAATACAATCAGTTAAACAGTTTAAAGTCAATTATATATTTATTTTTCAGTTATCAATATATTTTAAAAGGTTTGCTGCATGGTTAAAATAAGCTATGCATATAAAAAAATGTTTTTTAGAGAGAGAAAAACAAGTCGCCTATAAGTCGCATTTTATTATTTCATTCAGAAATAGGCCGAGGCGAATTACAATCATTATAATAAACACTGTAAACATAGCTAGGCTATTTTAGTTCCCCTCACTCCACAACAGATCCTTTCAATTAATACTAGGCTATTTAAAAAAGAACAAGAATTAAAAATGTAAGAAGCTATAGCCTATAGCTACATAATCAACAAACCAAAACAAATTAAATTCGGCTAAAACGAAACTGAAACCAGTGCTGGGTCTCTCATTCGACACAAAACCAAATGTTTCCGTATTCGCAATGTTTTGAATGCTAAAATATTATTTAGCTTTTATGTAGGCCTACTTCACTCGCATTCCAATATCCATGTAAAACAAAAGGTTTTGCATAACTTTACGGTGGTACGGTGATAACGCTTAACAGCACAGATTTTACTACATATTTAAACTGTAATTTATTTATATTTTAACATATTTAAACTACATGTTTTTTTATATTTTTGACTGATTGTTTTTTATTATGATAATGAACAGGCTGCATTGTCAAGGTGGAATGCTTAACTGTGCGCACGTGATGCTGGCGCAATCACTTGATTTTTTTCCCCCTTCTAAAAGTGGAAGCAACTACTCCTCTTAGTAATGAAGATAATCAGACTTGTAAAATATTTGCTTTTATTTGTGTACATTCACAATAAAAACAAATCTTTGTGCTTTTGTAAAATAAGCCAAAAAAATAGGATGCCGCATTCTGCCGTCTGGTTTCCTTTCACGCAGCATGAAAATGAACCGAAACTCTGCGTAGGCTTCTTGTTGCACAGCTTTTATTGTATTTTTTAATTTTTTATTATTTAGCCTAATTGAAAATATATTTCTCATATAGGTCTTCTTCGTTATAATATATATTTAGCGCCAAGCTTTATTATGTTTTTATCTGCTCACAGAAGCGCTACAGGAGCGTGATGTGATAGCTATGATGATGATCATATGAATCCTCATGTTCTGTTGTTTGCTGCTTTTTGCACATGTAAAATGAATCCCCGGAAAACAAATTTTAGTATTTTTAACGGGTCACATACGCTTCTAATTTAATATAGCCTAATCTTGTCAGTTAACGGTTAATAATCGGTTAATGAACGTCGGTTGTCGGTTAGGAAAAATAACCGAAATGAACATCCCTAGTTAGGTAACTTGGATTATGTCTAGTTAAATCAACTTGAATATAAAATACATCTAAAAAGCTATGTATATATGCTGTTGTACAGTGTCAATTCAATCTTTGGTGGTATGCATGGCATTTCATTCAATAAAACCAAAGTCAAACCATACTTTACTTGATAGAAATTTTCATTATGTTCCCTGTTTCTTTTAAAGTCAACATTAAAGATATTGAGAACCCATTTTACATCCGTAATTTGATGTAAACAGGATATTTAAACAGAAAAGGGATCATGAAAACAGTTTTATACCAGAATAGAAATACCATGGAATAATTTTGAGTCGATTTTGATTCCATGTTGACTTTAAAGGTATGAAACCGAATAACTGTGAACTGAGATTTTTTTATGCACACATAATAATAACAATAATACAAATAATACAATTCTCACACAAACAATCAGAAACAAAATGTCACACAGTAAAAAAATAAAATAATTCTGATCATTCAATAAATAAGTAATGACGTGAACCCTGTGCTTTCTCTCCCATTGTTTGATTGGACTATAACTCGTCTTTTGGGTTTATCTGCAGGCCGTGGTCCCACGTGTGCTGACTATCAAGGGCTTGAATCACCTCATCAGCTTGAAGCCTCTCCTGCAATTAGATTTAAAACACATTATATTTAGCACATTACCAAAGGGGTAAAGTATTTTAGTAAATGTAATTCATTTCTGTACTTGAGTATCTTCTTGGATACTCTGTAGTTTTACTGAGTATCAAATTGCCAGCTTTTATTATCTACTTTAATACATTTTTGAATGAGTATCTGGTGTTCGATCTTCACTGTTGTCACATTCCATCAGTGAAACCAGATTGTGAAGGTTCAATTAGCATAGCAATAGCACAGCTGTGCATCACATATTTCAACCCACACAACATAATGGGAGACATATCAGATTCCAAGTCTGTGGAAGTCTTGCTGGCGCATCTGTAACCAGGACAGCATGTTTTTGTGGTGTATCGAGAGCCACGGTTTCCAGTGTAATGTTGGCATACTACCAGAAAGGATAAACCACATCCTTCAGGAGTAACTGTTGATGAAAGAGAAAGCTATGTGAAAGGGATGTGACCTAGAATGTATCCAAAAAACAAAACCACAGCTCCCCAACTCACTACAGAATTAAATGTGCACCTTGACTCGTCGAGAGCTGCACAGAGCTAACATTCATGGTCGGGCTGCTGTAGCCAAACATTTGGTCGCCTGCCAATGGCAAAAGTCAATTTCAGTGGTCATAGTACAAATCTTGGGCTGTGGATAATGTGAATGTATTGTTCTCTGATGAGACCAATTTCACTGTCTTTCTCACATCCGTGTGAGTTACGATGTGGAGAAGCCCCAAAGAAGCTTACAACCTTGACTGTTGCATGGTTGGGTTTGGGTGCAATATTGTTGCACACACTAGGCCCACTACTGGTGCTAGACAGGCAACACTAGCAAACCATTCTGAGGTGTACAAGGGGTGTAACGTACACAAACATGATGGTTCGGTACGTACCTTGGTTTTGGCAGCACGGTTCGGTATGGTTTCGATACAGCAGGGTTTTTTTTTTTATCTCAGACTGCTCTAAACTAGGGAGTCCTTTTACATTAAAATATATTATTACAATTAACAGAACGCAAACTTACATTTATTTTTAAATATAATAATCAACACTCAACAAATTTTTTTTTTGCAAATGTGTAAATTGCACATAAGTCAGTTTTTGAATTAATTTCAAAATTATAGCATTTCTATTTTATGTTGAAATATGACTGAAAATTAGTGCTGTCAAACGATTAATTGCGATTAATCGCATCCAAAATAAACGTTTGTGTGTACATATGTGTGTGTACTGTGTATATTTATTATGTATATATAAATACACAAACATGCACGTATATTTTTAAGACAAATGTTATATTTGTTTATTAAATATATTGATATATAAAATAAAATAAATTATATAAATATAAATATGTACATGTAAATACATGTAAATAATTAAAACATATATACTGTATGAGTGTATATTTAGATAAATATACACAGCACACACACATTATGTACTCAAGTCTTTTATTTTGGATGCGATTTAATCGTGATTAATCATTTGACAGCATTACTAAAAATATTATGTTTTACACAGTGGCTGTCATAACTTGTTTCATAACAGATTTATTTATTAACTGTATATTAGGCCTAAATAATTAAGACATCACTAACAGGTAAAGTAAAATATAACGAGTGTATATAGTCTAAATGCTTTAGGCGAACTAATGAGTTGAAGACACTGATGACCATAGCTGCCGGAACGGGGGGGGGGGGGGGCTGTGAAATAGGGCGTAAGTACAACTTGAGTAGTACAACATCTTATTCATTTTGTTAATAAAAGTTAGATGTTTAATATAGGTGTCACGAATCTGGTTGCCCTTCCACCACATGGACTCTTGAACTACACTCACGGTTGCACTCCACCTCAGACTACAATTCCCATCATTCACTGCACTGACGACACACACACAGCTGATTGCACTAATCACACAGCTGATTGCACTAATCACATAGCTGATTGCACTGATCACGCAGCTTACTTAAGCCATGGACTTCCTCTCTGTCATTGCTGAGTATTGTTTTAGCGTTTAGCATTCCCCAATGTTAGCTACTACCAAGCCCTCCCGTGTTTTGTTTTTGTGTTCAGTCTAGTCTCTTTGTGTTTCCTTGCTGTCTGGTTCCTGACCTTCTGTTTGTTACCTGGATTTCTCTTTGCCTTGCCCTCTGGATATTGTTTGCCAATCGTAGACCACGCCCGTTTACTTGAGTACTCTTCTGCCTTGCCCTCTATATGACTGTTTGCCATTTGTTCGATCCTCCCTGTGTTTTTGACCATGTCTAGCAATAAAAGCTTGCATATGGATCCGCACGCGTCTTGTCGGCCCCGTTACAATAGGCCTATGTGAATTTGCCATTGTACTATTTTATGGCTGATGGGTTTTAATTAGTAGGCTAATAATTAATCACAAACTATGATCGTTTTAAAGAAAGGGGTAATCCAAAGACTGTTTATTTATTTGTGATACAATGCAGGTAAAACATATTTCCTATTGATAATAAAAGTTCAAAGTTTAAGTGAATTTGTCATTGTACTGTTTTATTGTTTAGCCTTTTTAATTATTATTATTATTATTATTATGAATAATGAGCCAAACTAAGCATTCAGTTGAAATAAGGGGAAAATCCAAAAAACGTTTGTTACAACGCAGGTATATCTTATTCGTTCTGTTAATAAAAGTTGTATGTTTTATATAAGCGGCTTTGTCATTGTAGTATTGCTGAAGTGGTGTGTTTTGTATTTATTTATTTTTTTCATTAAGATTAAAACTGAATCAATCTTAAGCATTAATTTTGTTCCAAGAATAGGAAAGATCTAATGTTAAAGATCAAAATAAGCGCTGCAGATGCGAGAATGCGAGATGGGTTGCTGCTGAGGTAAATAGATGCTCGATCTTTATCTGCTGTATCTTTGCAATGGCTGTAGAAATGGTCATTGATTCTTGATTTGGGTATGGCACAGACATGTTACAGGAAATAATATGATTAAAAGTAAGTTTAAGTTGAAACGACTTTCACAATCAATTTGATTCAACTTAATTTGTGTTTTACTGTTGCTTATTGTCATTGTAGGTTAGGCATCTTTTTTATTAATTTTAATGAATATACAAATTAATGCAATTAGTTTTATTTATTTTCTGTAACAATTTTTTTTTTTTAACACCGCACCCCCAGCCCCCTCATTTTTTCTTGGGCTACATGCCAGGGGTGCTGCAGCACTCTCAGCACCCCTACTTCCCGTGGTAATGCCGATGACTTGTCTGAGGTAAATGCAATGCTACATGAGATTCTGTTTACAAGTTGATTTATTGACATATTTCCATGGTTGAAACACTAATTGAGTGATTACATGAGGCATGAGAAGTTCCTTCATGTTTATTTCGCGTTAAAATTAGTACTAAGTATGGGTCACCATACTTGGCTGTATGTCACGTCACTTTCATGAACATGACAGTGACTCTGAACATCTCCCATGGCCTGCACAGTAACCAAATCTGAATTTTATTGAGCCACTGTGGGGTTTTAAAGGAGTGACTCAGGAAATGTTTTCCTCCATCAGCAGCATCTGGCCAGTGTTCTGCAAGAGAAATGACTCGAAATCTCAGGACTTGTATCTGTCATTCCCAAGATGAATTGATTGGCAGCTAAATGAGGCCCTATACCATACTAATGAATTTTTGTGATCTAAAACGAGGTGTTTCAATTGCATTGTCTTATTAAAAATATACTAATAGTAGACTTTTTGGCATAATTCAATTTAAGTTTTAAAATTAAACATTTATAATTATTACTATAAAGACCTTTATTTTGGAAGCAAACCAACTCCATGTCTTCAAAATTCGAGGAGGTATGCATCACAAAACAAAAAATCTGTCTGACTGCTTAGTTCTTTAGAAGTGCAGAACATCCTACTTCCTCATCATAACCTGACCACAACTGGGAACCACTGATGTTCAAGCATATATTTTTTTGTTTAGGTTTTAGATATCAGAAGTCCAAGTACAGTATTTTACAAGCAATTTTTTCAGTTTGTATGAATTGTATATTTAACTAAGGAGGAGGTTTTGTGCTCTTATAGAAGTTTTAATAATACAATGCCCAGTTTATTTCAAAAGATTAAACATTTTTTTTTTATAATATGACCCCTATAACAGTCTACAAGTCATACCAGGTACAGCACAGGTATTCATTGATTTAAAGTGGTCAGGGTTCACTGAGATGTGTGTAGAAATACTCCAGGTCAAAGGCCTTAGAAACGTGTGTACTTAGTGTATATAAACAAGATGGCCATCGTTTTTGTGAATTGTGAGAACAGGAAATGGTTTGGCGGTGGGTATAACTTCACTGGTGGGTATAACACTTCTGTACAGGTCTGGCTCAGGACTTGTGCTTAATGTACAATGGAAAATTCCCTTCCTCTTAAATGACATTTTCCAAGTAGACAGAATTTTTGTGACATAAATACAAACACGCTACCATGTTAATATTGTACTAAAACCTAAGCAAAGGCTGAATGTGCTCTCTATGACAGACAAAAACATTTCCTCACCAGCTCCCTGTAGAGGGGGTCTAAAGTGAACCAGAGTGCCACGGCACACCGCTGCCCCCTAGTGACTGCTCGCACACCGTGTGGATTCTCACCGCCAGACGAAAACCCCACCATCCGCCCACATCTGGGCTTCACTGAGGCCTGCGACAGGAAAACAGAGAGCTTAAATGCCAAACTCTGCCTGAGATGACAGACGAGCAAAATGCTAATTTTTCCTTACGGTCACAGTCTTGGCGTCCATTTTTGTAAAGATGAATTCTCCACCATCAAAATCGGCATTCAGATACAGCAGGGCACTAAATGACCAAAAAAAGAGAGAAGAAATATAATTCAAATGAATTGCTTTGTGGAAAAAAAAAATTGTGACTAATAATGATACCTAAAAAGTCTCACATTTAGTTTGAGGTACAGCTATTTTGAGTACTGAAGAGGGTTTTAAAGCGGTTTTAACACTTTACTTCTTACCTGTAGTCTCGGTAGGTGTAAGCAGGCGGCTCTTTCCAGCACTCATTCGCTTCTGGGTCCAGAAGACAGTTGTCAGCATGTATTGGGTGGCTGAGGTCGTTTCTGTGGTCCTGCTGACCTGATAAAATATATAAATAAAACATTATTAAAAAAGACAAAATATATCTGAAACATATATGAGGCAATATATTATATAGATGTAATATTATATAAATATATTGATGAATGAAACAATATTTAATAATTAACTTAATATGTATGTATAATAAATAAATTATATATATATATACATAATTTAACAATATATATTATGTAGCCATATGACACAAATATTTAACAAATTTTAAATACTAATATATAATATATAACAACCTCGAATTCCGGAAATGTTGTGACATTTTTTAAATTGGAATAAAATGAAAACTAAAAGACATGAGTCAATATGTTATTCACAATAGAACATCGAGAATATGAGAACATAAGAAATGTTACACTTTTATCCACTTGATGCCTGCTACAGGCCTCAAAAAAGTTGGCACAGGGGCAACAAAGGGCTGAAAAAGCAAAATATTTTGAAAAGATTCCGCTGGGAGAACATCTACCAACTAGTTAAGTTACTTGTCATCAGGTCTGTAACATGATTAACTATAAAAGGGATGTCTTAGAGAGGCAGAAACTTAGAAGTAAAGATGGGTAGAGGCTCTCCAATCTCTGAAAGAGTGCGTAAAATGATTGTGGAATACTTTAAAAACAACATTGCTCAATGTCAAATTGCAAAGGCTTCACAAATCCCATCATCTACAATGCATAACATTATCAAAAGATTCAGAGAAACTGGAGAAATCTCTGTGCATAAGGGACAAGGCCGAAGACCTTTGTTGGATGCTCGTGGTCTTCAGGCCCTCAGACATCGCCATGATTCTGTCATTGACATTACTAAATGGGACCAGGAATACTTCCAGAAACCACTGTCGGTAAACACAATCCACCTGTAGATGCCAACTAAAGCTCTATCTTGCAAAAAGGAAGCCATATTTGAACATGGTCCAGAAGCGGCGTCGTGTCCTGTGGGCCAAGACTAATTTAAAATGGACCGTTTCAAAGTGGAAAAGTGTTCTATGTGGAAAAGTGTTCATCACATTTGAAATTAGCTCATTTTGTCCATAAAATTGTCACATTTCTCAGTTTAAACCTTTATGGTTTATTGTGAATAAAATATTGGCTTATGTGATTTGAAAATCTTTTTGTTTATTTTAGTCAAATTTTAAAAACGTCCCAAAATTTCCAGAATTTAAGTTGTGTATATCTATCTATATGTATATATATACATATACATATATATTAGTACTGTAAATCGATTAAAAAAATTAATCGCGTTAATCAAAGTCATGGACTGTGATTAATCATGATTATTCACAAATTGTAAATACTAGGATTTACCTGTAAATGTGTTGAAATAAAGAAATGCATGACAAACTAGTTTAAGGAAACAGAACCTTTCACACCTCTGCCAGGTATCAGACATAATACTTATTATTTCGTTTTTATTCAGCTATTATTAGCCTTTATACTGGCAATAAAACATTTACCAAGCCACATCACTTCAATCCCAGAATACATTTACCCAACTATTATTGGGTATTTCTAAATATTTATAAATAACTACAACAAAACCTTTTCTTGCGACCTTACGTGAAGTATTACAACAAAATGCATTATGAAGAAGAATTGGACCTGTTCTGCAGCTGCATTAGAGCTAACATTAGCATCATGCTTCATAAGACAATTTATGAGATTAATAGTGCACTTTTACTCAGAACTCACTTCAAACCACTATCAAGTGTTTGTAATAACTTCCTTTTGTGATCACATGTGGAATTTGGTCGTTTACTGTTATTAAAATATGCTATTTATAGCCTTTTATATCGCTGCACAAATTAGCATTTCAGATGTACACATTCATCTCAAGAAAATCACATAAAAACCATATTCTATCGTAATCTTGTGTTTATTATCTTATATAATCTATAGTGGCTGTTGTCATGTTTATTTCTGTTGTGTATAATCCTTAACATGTACGCTCTGGCTGAAACTCACATTGTTTGTGTTACAACCGCCTCTCCATTCTTAAGTTGCCAGGTATACAATACTAGTATAATAGACATTAGTAAAATGAACTATTTTCAGTTTTATTTGTCTACATACACATTGGAGCGGCCGTGGTACATTATAAAACTAGCCCAAAAAAATGCTACCCACGGCTCTGTTTTTTTTTCTGTGACTGTATTTTTAAAATAGCCCGCTTGTTGTGCTGCTACCCTGGCAACACTGGTTCGCTGCAGAGCCGCTGTACCCTCATGGCCTCATCATACAATGACAGATAACCTTCCATGCAGCGTGTGTGTGTTTGTAAATAAAACAAAAAAAATTAAATACTGTCAAACAATTTATTGCGATTATACATTTTGTTTACGTCTTCTGTATATATTTATTTTGTAAATATAAAGACACACACCAGTATATATTTAGAAAATATTTACATGTTTATATTTATATTCATATAATTTATATTATATAAAAATATATTTAATATATAAATATAACTAATTTTTTCTTAAATATATACATGCACGTGTTCACATTTATATATACATCATAAATATATACTGTACACACACATATAACATGTAAACAAAAACTTTTATTTTGGATGCGATTAATCGCGATTAATCGTTTGACAGCACTATCAATATATATATATATATATGTGTGTGTGTGTGTGTGTGTGTGTGTGTATGTGTATGTACAGTAGTGAAGTAGTTAAAAAAAGTTACTCAAATTTGTCCTAAGACAAGAATGGGTATTGTTTTGGTGACTTTGATGAAACTTTGATGAAAGATTTCGATCCACTTCAAACTACTAGAGCTACTAGAGTATATTATATACAGCTAATTGCACAGCATTATGTGTAGTATATTCTTATATAAGTCATCCAAATGTGATTTTAATCTGAGGTAGAAACCGAGAGCTGAGGTGACTTACCAGATATGGCAGTTCTACACACTAGATGTGTGTATGAGAAATGCAGAGTAGAGTTTAGCATGAAGTATGACTCAATTATCCGCCTGGCCTTCTCACTGACATCATAAAAGAGGCGCGCACTTTTTAAAGGAACACGTCCATCGTAGCCATACTGCAAAGATAAATAAGGAATAATGAATTCTTTTTTAAATATTTATTTTTGCCATTATTGCTTTTGTGATAGAACAGAGTAGAGGAGACAGGAAGCGAAGTGGGAGAGAAAAAGGTTCGAAAGCCAGGATTCAAACTTGGGATGCCCGCAGTGCAATGACGTTTGATGTTGGCAGTATCGACAAATAATTAATCATTACTATTATAATTTTCAATTTTCATGTTTAATTTTTCATGACTTTGTCCAATCAAAAAGTATTAATTTACTTCATTATAAATAAATTTACATTCAAAACAACAAAAAACATTTAAATATTCAATCAAACTGGACCATTTTAGCCAATATGTGTGACCCCCTCTGTGAAATCCAGGCTAAAGTCTCAAAATCTAATTATTAGTGATCGACCGATATTGAGTTTTTATAACCGATACCGATAACGATTATTTGCATGTTTATGTACCCGATAACCGATTATTCAGAACCGATATTTGTTTACTGTTATAAAGTAATTCCATTCTTCACTTTCAGTCATCTTAACAACAACAAACAACTGTTGAAAATTAACATTCTTTCATGTACAATTTAATCTTCAAATTACAACAATAAAAACCTTTTATTTATAAAAAGCATCATCAGCAACACTGATATTAACATTTAACAGTAAGCAAAATAATGTCTAATGTATTCAAATGGAGAAAATAAAGGACAGAAGTCATATAAATTCATTTTAAACTACAGTTTTAGGTTTATAAGCTGTTTAATAGACTAAAGAGTGAAGAATAATTCACTGAATAATATTCTCTGGAATATTGAAATAAGCTATAACAAACAAAACATCGTATTTTATTGCATTTCTTAACTGTATGTTTTATCAGAATTATTAAAATGTTTTTGTCATTATAGATTGTGAAAACTGCTGACAGCGCGGTTTATCTATTTACACAGAACTATACTCAAACTGCGATCGCTTGCGGAGATAATAAATAATTAATTTAGATAGAGATGTATTTATTTAGATGTTTTTTGGCGAATGTTAATATAATTTAGCGTGTTTTTAACAAGTGAATCTTGTATAAAGTTACATGCGGTGGTTGTGCTGGAGCTTCTCCTGAGTGAACAGTGCCCACTGCTCCAGGTGTGTGTGTGTGTGTGTGTGTCCACTGCTCCAGGTGTGTGTGTGTGTCCACTGCTCCAGGTGTGTGTGTGTGTGTGTGTGTGTCCACTGCTCCAGGTGTGTGTGTGTGTGTGTGTCCACTGCTCCAGGTGTGTGTGTGTGTGTGTCCACTGGTCCAAGTTTTTTTTGTGTGTGTGTTTGTGTCCACTGGTCCAAGTGTGTGTGTGTGTGTGTGTGTGTGTGTCCACTGCTCCAGGTGTCTGTGTGTGTGTGTGTCCACTGCTCCAGGTGTGTGTGTGTCCACTGCTCCAAGTGTGTGTGTGTGTGTGTGTGTGTGTGTGTGTGCCCACTGCTCCAAGTGTGTGCACACTTGGATGGGTCAAATGCAGAGAACAAAATTTCACTGCTGGTTATACTCTGTATAATTATGTATGTAAAAAAAAAATAAAAAAAAAATAATTCAAACCCGATTTTTTTTTTGTCAAAACCGATAACCGATTATGCTAAAATGCTTAAATATCGGGAAAAATATTGGTCGATCTCTACTAATTATGATAAAACAAGCATCAAAGTTTGATTTCTACCATTATTTTCACTATAATTTCAATCTTTGACATGACCTTCCTCAGTCAATATTAAAGATATAAAGGTTAAAATTTCACAGAATGTTCTTTAGCATATGAAGGATGATTTTTGGAAGAAAACAACAAATCACAAACCAAGACTTTAGCTGGGTTTTCACAGAGAGGGTCACATTTGTGTGCACTACACATTTTTTTCATGATGTTAGCTTAGCAAAATGCTAACACTTTATTCTAATATTGGATTAATGTGTCACACTATTTGTATTTTGTGTCAGTCTTAGGTCGTACCTTCAACGTTTTTAACACTGTCGCCCCTTCAAATTTCTCATTTGGTGTGTGAGGAGACATTTTCCCCTTGTAGCCGTCACCAGCTGCAGTGACAGTCTGTGACAAGGAAATATTGATATAACAACCTGATCAGTCAAAGTACTTAACTGTAATGTTATAGCACATCTGACAGAAAATGAAATAAAATTATATATAACATGAACTGATTAGTTTTATACTCTGAGAATGACATAACCTCACATGTGCCAGATGTTTGAGCTCAGAGCACTCGTCTTCACTGATGACATCATCAAAAAGCACCCTCTGACTTCCATTCAGGGTGTCAGAGTTTTGTACAAGTTGTACATTCTCATACAGCAACGGACCTCCTATACACACATACACAACCACAAACTTACATTTAATATCCAATTCAAATGGTAAAACATTGAAATATTAATGGAAATATAACTGATGCTCTGAACCAGTATATTGTTTCTACTGTATTCAGTATAACAGTTCTGCCTTTTTTGTAGCATCTCTATGATGTGGCATGGTATGGAAAAGAGCTTCATAAAACAAATAATGACAGGATTTTCATATTTGGGTGGATTACTAATGTAACGTTTCATCTATTTTGGTCCCTCTTGCGTTTTGTTCAAGTTATCTGCATGGTTTTGTATCTTGTCTTTTACAATATTTTAAGGTTATTTAAAAGTCAGAAACAGTATATCACCTTCTCGCAACTCATGTAACACAGACATTGTGACATTTATCTTTGTTGATATTGGCACATAGTCCATCAAGCCATCGGTACCAGAAGGAATCCTAAAGAGACACATTCAACGCATAGCTCTGAACATTATTATTATGCTTTATTATATTAATGAAAACGCCTATATTAATGAAAACGCCTACCTGTTAGCATCTTCTCTACCGCCCGTACTGCTCCAGTAGTGCTGAGGAGAAACAGAAGCGTACATTAAAAACTCTTAGTTATGAAGAGATAAACCTTTATGATATTTGGCCCTGTTTGATGATCCCACCACAAGGGGGTGATGTTGGCTGGTTGTTTAATCTCAAATCTTACAGGAGCACCTGTTCCCTGTCACAGCTGTTATCAGACTGAAACTGGAACCTTACAAGTTCATGTTATGACTCATTCCCAGTATCTACATTTGAACTATTTTATGATATTTGATTCCTCGTACATTTACAAAGCAAACCCTTAATTAATAAAACATAGATATATAATCTAAAGCAATTGCAATAAGTTAAAAAATAAAGTAAACAAACCACTTTTAAACATATAAAATGTCAAAGCTCGTACATTTTAAGGTAGATTATTCCAATCTGCAGGAGCCTTATAGCTAAATGCTTTTATTCCCGAAAACCTTCTTAACTAAAGGAGTAAGGGAAGAAAATGTGCTGAATGTTTTAATTTAGACTATATGAAGAAGAATATAATATCTAATACTGATGCAAATGCTTAGGATAATTAAAATGAATAATTGCAAAGCAGTGTATATGCCTTCAAATATTGAGTGGAGACCATTTAAGTAAATCATACATAATACAATGGTGTGCATCAAATGAACATCCAATGACAAATCTACACAATTTATTATAGGCTGTAGTAATAGGCAAAATATTAGTTTTAGTTGTATTCTGATAAACTACATCATCATAGTCCAAAAACTGTAATATAAGTTGCAAAGCAAGTCCCCCCCCAAAAAAGTTACAAGTAAAAAAAATTGTTTCGGTCTCTCAAGCAGGTGCGTTCCCAACAAGATGGTTGAGCATATGACATAATGCCACGAAAGTTCCTGGTCGGTAAACTCCTGTTCAAACAAATATGGCTGTGCAAAAAACTCATCTCCTATATCGAAATCCTCCAACATTTTTCACTAAGAATCTTTGTTTTGTAGTAATAGATTCCAATTCCAAATCATCAGTCCTCATTCTGCTGGATCTGTCTGCCGCTTTTGACACTGTCAATCATCAGATCCTCCTGTCCACCCTCTCATCACTGGACATCACTGGGATTCCACTTCGCTGGTTTGAATCATATCTCACTGCTCGTTCTTTCAGGGTGGCCTGGGGAGGGAAGGTATCCAAAGCACATCACTTGGTCACTGGGGTTCCCCAGGGATCGGTTCTTGGACCCCTCCTCTTCTCCACATACACTACATCACTGGCTCCCATCATACAGGCACATGGCTTCTCCTACCATTTCTACGCTGATGACACACAGCTCTATCTCTCATTTCGACCAGATGATCAAATGGTAGCTGCACGGATCTCAGGCTGCTTGGCAGGAATCTCGGCATGGATGTAAGAACATCACCTACAGCTCAACCTGGCAAAGACTGAGCTTCTTGTCTTCTGTATCATTCCAACTCCACAGCATCACTTCATGATTCAGTTAGGTTCATCAACAATTACCCCATCAGCTTCGGTCAGAAATCTTGGTGTAATCTTTGATGACCAGCTGACCTTCAAAGAGCACATTGCAAAGACTGCTCAATCTTGCAGGTTTGCACTTCACAACATCAGAAAGATCAGGCCCTTTCTGACAGAGCATGCTGCACAACTTCTTGTCCAGGCCATTGTCATTTCCAGGCTGGACTACTGCAATGCTATTCTGGCTGGACTTCCATCAAACACAATCAAACCTCTACAAATGATTCAGAATGCAGTGGCACGACTGGTCTTCAACGAGCCTAAAAGAGCCCATGTTACACCTCTCTTTGTCTCCTTGCACTGGCTACCAGTTGCAGCTCACATTCAGTTCAAGACACTGATGCTTGCATATAGAACAGCCACAGGCTAAGCACCCACCTACTTCCACTCACTATTACGAATCTACATCCCCTCCAGAAGTCTGAGATCTGCTAGTGAGCGACGCCTCGTGATACCATCACAGAGAAGCTCAAAATCACTCTCCAGAACATTCTCGTTCACCATTCCGGAATGCTGGATCCCGGTCAATCTTCAAGCAACAACTGAAAACTCATCTCTTTCAACACTACTTGACTTCATCCCAAAAAAAATATAACTTCTTTCATCTTTTCAAAATCTTCATCTTTCTCTTTCTCTCCTTCCCTTGCTAGGTTGTACTTATTTGAACAATGCCTGAGATTGGTGTTACGAGCACTTCCTCTGTCTGTTTGCTTCTTCAAGATTAATCCCTTTATGTATTCCCCAATTGTAAGTCGCTTTGGATAAAAGTGTCTGCAAAATTACTAAATGTAAATGTAAATGTAATAGTTAGTGACAGGTGATTTGTTTTCCTTTCTCCTCTGTGCTTCCGTGCTCATCACTCTCTCCCAGGAGCTTACTCTAGCGAGACTACACGCTTCCTTCAGGAGCTTACTTTCGCGAGACTACGCACTTCTCCCCAATGCTTATGTTGTGCCTTTTGCGTCGTTACGTCAAACACTCGACCGCCTTGTCTGGAACGTGCCTGCTTGAGAGACCAGAAGCTGGACTAAACAGTTTATAACGTTTTAAGAAACGACATTTTTCTTAAACTAATGCATCGTTTAGCTTCAAAAGTCCTTTATTAACACCCTGGAGCCGTGTGGAGTAGTTTTGTGATGGACGGATACTTTTTTTTCAGATTCAGAAAACAGGGGCAACATTCACTGCAATTATACAGATTGGAACAGACAGGACAATGTGGAATATAACTCTGAATGTGTTTGTCTGAAAGAGGAATATCAGACACGCCTAGGATGCCTTGAGGGTGAGTAAATCTTTGGCTAATTTAAATTTTTGGGTGAACTATCTCTTTAAGATGTGAGGCGAGTGATGTGCGGAGATGTGACCCTCTCTCTCTCTCTCTCTCTCACTCACTCACTCACTCACTCACATGCAACAGTCAATAGCTTATACTTAAACTTCAGGGATCTTATCTATGCAAAATCCGCTTGTAACACTCAAAAGAGAAAGCAAAATTTAAATCGCATCATATGACCCCTATAAGACTAATATAATACACTGGTTCCAAAATTAATATTACTAAGTATATATTCAATATTTATATTTATTCAGGATACAGTCATAAGCCCAGGTATTTAATTTGATGCAAATATGTGGCATAATTTCACATTATTGTTAGATTATTAGATTTTAGTTTAAACGTATGCTTTGTACCAAAGACCATGGTGTGAGATTTATCTTTATTAAGTAGTAAATTATTAGAATGCAGCCATTCTTGCAAAGCATTCTAATCTGATTGGAGTATATTTTGATTTTGAGTTAAGTGGGGATTTGAAATACAAATGACAGTATTGGCAGCATCAATATGAACAAAAGAGTGCAACAGAACTAAGGGAAGATCACTGATAAAAATGGAAAAAAGAGGAGGACCCAATATTGAGCCCTGTGGTACACCTCTTTCTTAAAAAAATGAATCAGATTGTTTGCCTTGGATAACCACACATTGTTTTTTATGTAAATAAGAATTAAACGACAATGAAGGATTTTGAGAAAATAATAAATGCATACATCTTATCTAATAATAGGTAATGGTCAACTAGATCACAAAAAATTATTTCTGGCTTGTTTTGTGAACTTACCCCTTCAATATAGGGCACTCCAAGATTACTGCTGCCGATGAGGAGCAGGTCTAACTCCTGTTTGTGCCGTCTGAGATACTGTTCAGCTTCCTGAGGCATAAAAAAACATAGTGAGACTGATTATATTTCCTACATGCCATAGGTTATAGATTATGGCCTTCTAAAACATCTTGTCTATGACCCGACAAAATAAAAATTGACCTTAGGGATGCATGACGTAGTCTCAGTCTAAAATCAAACCCGTTCCACAACCTGTGCAATTTCTCTTTGCTTTCTCCAGGACTTTTTATTAGTGGTCTGTGGCACTCATTTAAAGCAACATATTATAACTGGAGCAAAGTCTGCTGGTTCTAAGTGTGGTCGAGACCACATGAAATGGCAGCCTTGGTGCCCTTTTTGGGGGGAAGAGTTACATTGGTAGCATGTGCGGCTTTGTGTTCTTCGAATGCAAACCGCACCCAAATTGTTTCAGGGAGCTTTGCTGTGTTTCCGTGAAACTTTTTTACTCAGCTCCTTGTTTGAGAAGACTATGTTGTCAGCACAGTATCTCAGCAGTGGGTTAACAAGGTCCCTGAGGAACTAGAAATCGGGCAATCAGATGTGGCAGCAAGCCAGATAGATGGAAACACTCTACAATGGGGTGGAAAAGAATGCACTTGGTTGTTATGAGCTAAGAACTGAAGGATCTTGGAGTGAAAGACGTATTCAAGCCCTCTGGCTCTTGACTTACCAAACTCATGTGGCTTTTACAGTGTTCATAGCTTCCAGGCTTTCCAGCAAAAGACTCTTTGGGATGGTTCAAAAGTGCATCTCAAAATCCAAACCCACTAAACGCATGATTATTCCAGTGTGTTTATGCACGCTGGCATTCTGCCAAATTCTGCACTTGGCGAACAAGTCTACTATAGGGATTTTGTAATGGATATGCACTGGGAAGATATGGATCTGTCAAAAGGGTGCAAGTGGTGACCCAAGAACTGTCAACGTTATGAACTTGAACTTGCTCAATGGGGACTGTTGCTAGTGTACAGTAAGTTACAGTAAAGAAAAGCATTAACTAAAGGGAACATTTGTACATTTGGTCTATCTCAGGAGACCTTGAGATTGAGAACAATAAATTGAGACCTTGAGAACAATAAATGTCTCTATAAACAGTTGGTCAATGGCTCATAAGTATCAAGCAAATTGTCACTATCATGACTGCCAAATGGCAACTGGTTCAATTAAATAAGAAAGTCCGAGATAAAGAAAAGGAACTATTATTTATAAAAATGTGCCAGCTTCTAGGAAATGAACTCTTTGTATTCATACAGTTTTAAAAAAACATTAAACAATTTTCAAGAATTATGTTGTGATGTAAAGGAAGTTTTTTTTCTTGCATGTGATGTACATCTGAGTAAAGCAGATTATTGAGATTGTCTTGATATAAAAATTGTCATGTGGTGCAATCAAGTAAAAAAAATATTTTATTTTGAATACATGTGAGTATCAGGTAAATAAATGTTATGTTTTATTTAATATAAATACACATACAATGTAAATGTTTAATGTAAATATAAATTGTGAGGGAAAAAAGCTGCAATTACTTTTAATTTTTCTTTGTTATTCAGTGGCAGAAACAAGCTTCCATGCAAAATATACAACAAAATGGGTAAACTTTACTTAAAATTAAAACAGAAACCGTATAATAAATCTAACAAAAAAACTACAATAGTATCTCACTGATACTAACTGACACTGATTTGCTGAACATTAAAAAATAAGTAAAAAAATGTTTTACTCTTTATTTAGGTTAAAAATTATTCTGTTTTATTTTAAGTAACTGAACACGAACATGAATTACTCATCCATGAATATACTTTTAGGCACCACATGACGTTTTACAACCTGAACTAACCTTGGCATGCCATTAAAAGGTCAAATTATCTGATATTTTAAGACACCTATTAACATTTACATGGTCATGAAGGCCTGCAGGGCTCTGCTCTATGACTTCATTTTCTGTTTTCTGTTTTCTTCATCTTGCACTGCCATGTCTCACCTTACGAGGCTGACCATCATGTCCCAGAACCTCCCTATAATACTCCACATTCTCAGTCATGAACTCTTCGCCTTCATGGAACAACAGGTAGGTCAACCCGCACTCCAACGCCTCTTCAGTCCTCCCAGCTGAACACAGAGAAAAGTAACAGTTATTCAGTGTTGATGAAGACACCAGGGCTCTGTTTCTTGGCTCTTATTGGGAGATTATACATCCTGTGAGGCTGTCTGATTTATTTGAGTCATCTTTTCCCACAGTCACGTTTATTTCCTTTAGGAGACCCACATGCTCAGAAACATTTGCATGCCAGGCCAGTGACCACAATGGAACAAACACCACAGGAATGAGCGAGTGGAAACACACGGCTCTGAGACTTGCTACAGAGACGGCACACTCACACACACCTGAATGACTTGCCATTTTATGAACAATAAGCAGTAATACTAAAATGTATCATATCTCTTGGAGTGGAAGGAAAAGTTCTGCTTTGACATTTCCAAGAAGAAATCAATCAAGTCTGCAATATTTGTCAGACTCTCCCCCCTAGAGCGAGTAATTTCATGATTAATGGGGTTTTGTCATTTTTTATTAGTTTTCAAGGTTTTAATCTGATTATAATTATTGTTGACATTTTTTTCCAATACTGCCTAATTCTACATTTTAACTGATGCAAGTCAGTTGTGTTGTAGACTATATCTTCTATCCTGAGTCCAAGATCCAAGAAGAGAATTGGGGTCAGATACAAAATCAAGCCCAAAGACTTTTACTCCAAGACTGTGAAGGAGAGAACGTTCATTCAAGCTAGTTTTGACATTTATGGAGATTTACCTTGGAAATAGGCAAATTGCAGGTAGTCATAATGCAGTGGCAGGTAGTTTTCCACGGGCGACAGACGACCAGGGCGTGTGGCCAAGTCTCGGATACACTCATGCTGACAGTGAAGAACCTGTGTGTAATGATCTGGAAAACAAAGTTCAACATGATTTAGATGAGGTCAAATTAGCTTGGGGCCACTAGCCAGTTCGTATTCTCCATCTTGAACCAGTTACCAGAAAAAGTTACAACACAAACAGATGTTTGAACTATATTATATACATTATATTCATGAAAACAAAGGTTCAAAAATAGGTGTATTGCAGGGATGCTATAGAACAGCGGTTCTCAATTCCAGTCCTCGCGCCCCTCCGCTCTGCATATTTTGCAATGTCTCTCTTAGTTAACACACCTGATTCAGATAATCAGCTCGTTAGAAGTGCGCTCCGTGCATTGACTGTGTTCCGATTGACATGCTCCCTACTCCCTGAGCAGGGGAAATCCGTTGAAGTTTACTTCACTTCAGAACATTCATTAATGGATTTGCACTGCGCAACATCTTCACGCAAAGACGAGTGTGACATTATATACGTCTGTAAATATACACAATTTAAATTCACATCTCGCACACTTCAATGTACTATGAATGGAATACGTTCGCTTCGAACTGGAATCATGGAGGAATATCGTGTGATGTTCACTTCGCAGGGCACTTGTGTTCGAATAGAACAAACGTCTTAAGTGATAAGAATATCATACAAAATGTGCAGAGCGGGGGGGGGGGGCGAGGACTGGAATTGAGAACCGCTGCTCTAAAGAAACTTCTTCTACTTTAAAAATAAGTTGAGTAATGGAAAGATTCCATGGATGTTACATTCTTAAAAATGAAGGTTCTTTATTAGTGGCTTTCGGACTGGAGGAACCTTTTCATAGTTCCTAGAGCTAGAGTATTGGTGGAATTACCCACTTTTTGGCGTGTTCGCACCGCAGAAAAAAGGAACAGTTTTAGTTAAATAAACTCTATTTGGGAGAACTAAATTAGCTCCTACATTAATATAGGAACTACCGGTGACATATGTGTACACTGATTAGCCAAACGCAAATGAAACACCAGCTAAAATATTTACTCCAAGAACATGGAAAAAGTGAATATAATGGCATTTAGCAACCTGTTGTCTTTTTTTCTTAACCTCGATAATATGTAACGTTGCAAATTGTTATAGAAATATTGTGCATTTACACTTCATCTCTGTTATCAAGAATCCGACAACACACAACAAAAACAGCTTTGATCACGATGTCCTCCACTCACTGGTTGTTGATGTGTGTAAATGCTGCGAATAAAGACAGCACTGTCGACCACTTCAGAGGTCCTACTGCCGGTGCGAAAAGGCCTGCAGGCTAGTTCCTAGAACTGAGGTCTTAGAACTACTCAGTGTGAAAGTGCCTATATTGTTTTCTCATTGAACCTTTCAGTTAATAGTTCTTAAGAAAACTATATTATCTTATTGTTAAGACCATTTAATATTCTATGAAACTTTCAATGGATGTTACATTAAGGTGACCCAGACATGCCACTTCCTGGGCCACTTCCCCAAATTGCCTAAAATAACCAGGTTTTGGCTGTTTGCGCTGCTCCGATTGATTGTTGTATGACATCAAAGTACCGCAAGAGCAATTCGAAAGCATGGAGTCATCTGCTCTACTCTCTAGCTCTCGCAGTACTTTGATGTCCTACAACCACCAATCAGAGCAGCGCAAACAACCAGGCAATTTAGAAATCCTGTGCAGAACATGTCCCCGGGAAATGGCACGTCTGGCCACCTTATGTTATATTCTTAAAAACGAAAGATATTTATTGGCATCTATAGTTCCACGAAGAACCTTTAACAATTTCTTTCTACAAAAAGTTATACTGGGAAAAGGTTCTTTAGATTATTACAATGTTCTTCAGACTAAGATAATACTATTTCTAAGACTTTTCACTGAAAAGTTATTTGGGGAACTAAAAATAGTTATTCCATGGCATTGCTGCAAACCTTTTATAACCTTTATTTTTAAGAGTCTACTTGTGGAAAAACAGAAACAGGGCATTGTGGCAGGATCTAATGGTTTAATGAGACGCTGTAATTTTGGTTGATGTAGTAAAAAATGTGATCCATGTCTTTTCCCAGAGCGCATAGAGTGAGATCATCTGACTGGGATCAAATCAAAGATGTACAACCAGAGGTGCTGGTGTATTTCATGTGGACAAGGTTGAAGATTAAATTACAGAGCTAAGAAGACTTTAAACTCACTTTAAAGGATTTCATGGTGTGGTGGATGGTTTAGTAGGCAGATTGATCCCACATGAAAGTGCAAACAGATTCACAAATAAAAAATATGAGTAAGAGCTTCTATTAAAAGAGGGTTTAACAGGCGTATTATGGGATGGAGAGGCTATATGTATTCACAAAGGCATATAACGAGCTCTTGAGTTATTTTGTAATTATAACAATGATAACATACAAACCATGAAAATCATGAAGATGACCAACCCGTCTGTTTTGTTAATACAGCATGAGTCCATAATTGTAGCAGAGATTCATGTCAATGCATACCGAAAAGTATTCAATCCCTCAATCCCTAAACAATGTCTCCATTCTAACAAAAACATATATATACATATGCTCTCAGATCCTTTAATGTGCACAAACACACCCAACGGAAAGAAAATGACATCATTCTGAATATATTCCAGAGATTCCTTGCTGAACTCTGAAGCATGCCATCATGCACAAAACACCCTGAAGCTAACGTCAGAAACCCTGACGACTCCCGTGAAGAACAAGTCCCTTCACGACCGGCCAATTCTTTACATTTAGGCCATAAACAGATGTCAATCATGCAACAGTCTTTCACATCCTTCCTTAATCAGTAAAATACAATCAGCAATAATTAAGAACTGTTATGACATGAATTGTTTTGGAAGCCAAATGTTAGGGGCATGTTATGACATAAGTGTTAGTGAATTACGACTCCCTGTTTGACTTTTATGGACTTCCACATGGTCAAAAGATGTCAGTTAGTTAAATTAGCTTTATTATGCAACTATTACAGCAATTTTACTGAAATATGACAGCCTAAACTGAAAGCAGCTAAAAACTACTAGCCAGCATTGTGAGATCTGTATCAACAACTATGAATATGTTGAATGAAAATATGTGGAAAATGAAATCTACTGATGGTATCTTTAGTTTTTTTTTTTAAGTCTCTTTGCACACCAGTGCTGTATTTATTTGATAAAAAATACAGTAGAAATAGTACTATTGTGAAATGTTATAAGTTTGAAATAGCTGTGTTCTACCGTAGTCAACATTTGAAGTGTTTCAAAAAAGTTAATCAAAGCTGTCCTAAGACAAGTACGGGCATTGTTTTGGTTTTAGGACAACTTTGAAGAAAGGTTTTGATCCACTTCAAGTGTTGACTACTTTACTTTATTACTAAATACATTTTAAAATGTAATTTATAAAGAGCTGATAAAATGTAGGAACTGTAACTTGAATGCAATGTAAGTCGCTTTGGAAAAAAGCGTCTGCTAAATGCATAACTGTAAATGTAAATGTAAATTTATTTCTGTAATCAAAGCTAAAATTTCAGCATCATTACTCCAGTCTTCAGTGTTACATGATCCTTTAGAAATCATTCTAATATGCTGACTTTTTTTCTGCTCACGCTTCTTATTATTGTCAGTTTTGAAAATAGTTATGCTGTTGTGCTGATTAATATTTTTGTGGGAACCATGATACACTTTTCAGGATTCTTTGAAAAAAAAAAGGTTAATATAAAATATTTTGTAACATTACACTAGAGCTTTCGTGATCCGTCGATTTTAGTCGTCGTCAACTCAATTTTGCTTGCATTGACTAACTGGGAAAATACCGGAAGTGGCTCATTTCATGGACGAGAATCCATAGAACACATTGTTAGACTGTTTTCCAAGGCTGCATGATATATTAAATCCATTTATCATAATTAAGCAAAATTAAGCAAAATTGTGAATTTACAAATGCTAAGATTGAATTACATAATTATATGCGATGCAGTATATGCACTTTCATTATTTACATGCGTGTAGGTTAAGTGCGTGCATCACACAGCGGCTCCGTTCACAGTAGTTACACAGAAACTTATCATTTACACATGTGGAGTGTCACAAACTCCATCTCTGCATGTTGTTGTCTGTCTGGGAATGCAACGTGCGCCATTTCATCAGATTTGTAAGGTAAATTATTTATAAACCTACGCAAACACAGGAGAATACATCGCAATTTCAAAATAAAAGCTCAAACCCTCACTCTGAGTTTACACGTTTTGATGTCCGCATATTCATCTAATTACAGTGGCTATAGCATTCCGTCTGAAAGAAATGGCCACATATTAAAGATTAAGTGGACATTTGAATTAAATGGTGCTTGGTCAATATTAAACAAGGATTAGATCTTTGCAGTAATGTGTAAAAATAATCATCAGGCCGTCGGCACCCCCTGCAGGTAGTGGCGGAGCCAGAGGGGTGACCAGGGTGCCACCACAAAAATTATGCTATGCTATGATTTAATTTCCTTTTTTTAATCGAACTGAAATAAGCGTTTATTTTAGACTCGAACTCAAGGATGTGAGCGTGACGTGTTTGGTGTTCCGCCTCGCTCTTCGTCTCGTCCATTTCCAGCCTCCCACGTGTTCTCACACATCACATTTATTTATGTAGTGAAATACATCGCAGAGCAGAGAGGAAGTAGACAACAAGCTGATGGACACGACAGAACCTGTCACTTATAATAACATGAAACAAAGTATCATCTGGATTTCTGTTAGTTTTATTAAGAATTTAAAACGATAAAAAATGTTTCAGGGCTGTTTAGTGGCTGGCGTGATGGATCATGCGCGCTCCCGCTTTTTAAGTTCAAGCGAAGCAGGAGTGCATTCTTATTAGCATGAAGTAAACATTGAATGAACATCCGATCCATGTTGAAAGATACACTACAACTTACTGAATATATAGTGTCTCAAGTGTTTCAACAGCGGAAAGAAGCTAGAAAACATTTACAGTTATGGATTTAGCAGACGCTTATATCCAAAGCGACTTACAGTACATTCATGTTATACTTTTTTTGTCAGTATGTGTGTACCCTGGGAATTGAACCCACACCATTTGCGCTACCAACGCAATGTTCTACCACTGAGCCATATGTCATATAACAACAGAAAATCCACCCAGTGTATAAACTTGTGAGAAAAATAGAGAAAATTTGGCAAAAATTATATTTAAATATTAACTCATAATTGCTCTTTTTTATTATAATTAAAAACGAATAGATTAGGGGTGTCAATGTTAACGCGTTAACGCATGCGATTAATCTAAATATTGTAACACTTTTTTTTTTTTACGCAAATTCATCGCATTATAAGGTTTGACCCCAACTTCTTGCCATCATCGCAGCGCGGAAGGCTATCTGTCATGTGTGATAAGGGTACAACGAATCAGTGTTGCCAGGGTAGCGGCACAACAAGCGGGCTATTTTGAAAATACAGACGCGGAAGAAATTAGAGAGCCGTGAGTTACATTTTTTGGGGCTACTTTTATAATGTACCGTGGCCGCCCAAAGTGTATATAGACAAAACTGAAAATAGATAATTTTACTAATGTCTATTGTACTAGTATTGTATACCTGGCAACTTAAAAACGGAGAGGCGTTTGTAACACAAACAATGTGGGTTTCAGCCAGAGCGTACATGTTAAGTATTTTACACAACAGAAATAAACATGACAGCAGCCACTATAGATTATATAAGATAATAAACACACGATTACGATAGAATATGGCTTGTATGTGATTTTCTTGAGATGAATGTGTACATCTGAAATGCTAATTTGTGCAGCGATATAAAAGGCTATAAATAGCATATTTTAACAACAGTAAATGACCAAATTCCACATGTGATCACAAAAGGAAGTTATTACAAACACTTGATAGTGGTTTGAAGTGAGTTCTGAGTAAAGGTGTACTATTAATCTCATAAATTGTCTTATGAAGCATGATGCTAATGTTAGCTCTAATGCAGCTGCAGAACAGGTCCAATTCTTCTTCATAATGCATTTTGTCATAATACTGAAGCCGATTAGTCACCAGAAGAAACGGACGTCAGATTGTGAGTCCCTTTTATACTTGTTCATAGATCTGTTGTTGAAATAATTTCCTTGCTACTAGGAAGGAATATTTCGTTTCCTACCTATTTGTAGTCTGCATTTTCGTTGGTTGATAGTAGTGATTGCACTTTCTGGTAATTATAAATCATTTGCGATTCCATTGCTCCTTGGGCAAGGTGTTAGTTTCGTCGCGAGCCATTAGCACTCTGTTAGGCTTATTGGCTGGGCTAATCAGAAGCCGTTCACAGCAACTGTGAAAGTATTTAACCGCTTGGTTCTTGCCTTAATTTGGGAGAAGCCGATTAGTCACCAGAAGAAACGGACGTCAGATTGTGAGTCCCTTTTATACTTGTTCATAGATCTGTTGTTGAAATAATTTCCTTGCTACTAGGAAGGAATATTTCGTTTCCTACCTATTTGTAGTCTGCATTTTCGTTGGTTGATAGTTGTGATTGCACTTTCTGGTAATTATAAATCATTTGCGATTCCATTGCTCCTTGGGCAAGGTGTTAGTTTCGTCGCGAGCCATTAGCACTCTGTTAGGCTTATTGGCTGGGCTAATCAGAAGCCGTTCACAGCTATTTTCACTCTATTCTCTTAATTATACTGTGTATTTATTTGATGTCCAAGGCTGACGCGGAAGCATTCAGCCTGCTCGTGTGAAGACAGACGAGTGTAAAGACAAGCGACTTTTTCCTGCGCGACTTTACCCGAGCAACGACACCGGCAACGCATTTAGGTATACTTTTTTTCCCCTTCCCTCACACACTCTCCTTTGCTATCCTCTATCCTTCCACCTCTATTCCGGTTGTCTCTCGACCACGCTCTAACATCACACGCAGACGGCAACGTAATCTTGCTAACCTGCACCCCATCTCTACATCTTCTACTACACCTCTTTCTTTCTCTATGGCTCTCTGGAATTGTCAGTCAGCTGTCAACAAAGCAGACTTCATTTCTGCTTTTTCTTTACAATCCACTCTCAGCATCTTAGGCTTGACTGAGACCTGGATTCGTCCAGAAGATTCAGCAACTCCAGCTGCCCTCTCTAACAATTTCTCTTTCTCTCACACCCCACGTCAGGTTGGCCGGGGTGGGGGCACTGGTCTGCTCATTTCAAATAATTGGAAATACTCAACCCACTCGCCCCTATGCAATTACAACTCATTTGAATCTCATGCGATTACTGTAATGGCTCCTATAAAACTCCAGATTGTGGTAATCTACCGTCCCCCTGGCCAAATTCTAGCCCACTTCCTAGAGGAGCTGGATGGGTTGCTGTCCTCTTTCATGGAGGATGGAACCCCACTCTTAGTTTTTGGCGATTTCAACATTCATCTAGAAAAGCCTTATGCTACAGACTTTCATTCGCTCCTAGCTTCATTTGATCTCAAACGCCTTATCACTACTAGCACTCACAAATCAGGCAACCAACTTGATTTAATTTACACACGCGATTGTACTGCAGATAATATTCTGGTACAACCACTACATATCTCTGACCATTTCTTCATTAAATTCACATTACACTTTGCTACCAGGGTGCCACCAACCCCCTTACCGGTTACTTTTAGACAAAACCTACGCTCCCTTTCTCCCTCACATCTTTCCTCTGTAGTATCCTCCTCTCTTCCCTCACCTACCCATTTCTCATCTCTGGATGTGAATGCTGCTACTGATACTTTATGCTCTACTTTAACCACTTGTCTAGATGACATTTGTCCTCTCTCCTCCAGGCCAGCACGGACTGCCCCTTCTAACCCCTGGTTATCTGATGTTCTTCGTGAACATCGGACCAGACTCCGAGCGGCAGAGAGAAAATGGCGAAAATCAAACGAGCCGTCGGACCTGAGTATGTATCAATCGTTGCTTTCATCTTTCTCCGCTGAAGTCCACACTGCCAAATCGTCACATTTCCATAACAAGATCAACAATGCTCCAGATATGCGTAATCTCTTTAGAACATTTAATTCTCTCCTCTGTCCCCCTTCACCACCTCCCACCACGTCTATAACAGCGGATAACTTTGCAACTTTTTTTACAAACAAAACTAAAACAATCAGCAGTCAGTTTTCACCTCCACTCACACAGGACCAAACCAACTAGATCCACTGCTCAAACTCCCATATTCTCCTTCTGTCCCCTCACTGAGGCGGAAGTATCCAAACTTCTCCTCTCCAGCCATCCTACAACATGTCCTCTAGACCCTATCCCCTCACACCTTCTCCAAGCAATCTCTCCCGCACTCCTACCAGCACTCACACACATTATCAACACATCTCTCCTCACAGGCATCTTCCCCACTGCATTCAAGCAGGCTCGGGTAACCCCACTGCTCAAAAAACCTACATTAAACACTTCTCTTTTAGAAAACTACAGACCTGTCTCTCTCCTTCCATTCATTGCCAAAACACTCGAACGAGTTGTCTTTAACCAGGTCTCATTGTTTCTTTCACAGAACAACAAACTGGACAATAAACAGTCAGGTTTCAGGAGTGGCCATTCAACTGAGACTGCGCTACTCTCAGTCACTGAAGACCTGCGAATTGCAAAAGCCAATTCCAAGTCATCAGTCCTCATTCTGCTGGATCTGTCTGCCGCTTTTGACACTGTCAATCACCAGATCCTCCTGTCCACCCTCTCATCACTGGATATCACTGGGATTCCACTTCGCTGGTTTGAATCCTATCTCACTGGTCGGTCTTTCAGGGTGGCCTGGGGAGGGGAGGTATCCAAAGCACATAAATTGGTCACTGGGGTTCCCCAGGGATCGGTTCTTGGACCCCTCCTCTTCTCCACATACACTACATCACTGGCTCCCATCATACAGGCACATGGCTTCTCCTACCATTTCTATGCTGATGACACACAGCTCTATCTCTCATTTCGACCAGATGATCCAACGGTAGCTGCACGGATCTCAGGCTGCCTGGCGGACATCTCGGCTTGGATGAAAGAAAACCATCTACAGCTCAACCTGGCAAAGACTGAGCTTCTTGTCTTCCCTGCAACTCCAACTCTACAGCATGATTTCACCATTCAGTTAGGTTCATCAACAATTACCCCATCAGCTTCGGTCAGAAATCTTGGTGTAATCTTCGATGACCAGCTGACCTTCAAAGAGCACATTGCAAAGACTGCTCGATCTTGCAGGTTTGCACTACACAACATCAGAAAGATCAGGCCCTTTCTGACAGAGCATGCTGCACAACTTCTTGTCCAGGCCCTTGTCATTTCTAGACTGGACTACTGCAATGCTCTTCTAGCTGGACTTCCATCAAACACAATAAAACCTCTACAAATGATTCAGAATGCAGCGGCACGACTGGTCTTCAACGAGCCCAAAAGAGCCCATGTTACTCCTCTCTTTGTCTCCTTGCACTGGCTACCAGTTGCAGCTCGCATCCAGTTCAAGACACTGATGCTTGCATATAGAACAACCACAGGCTCAGCACCCACCTACTTCCACTCACTATTACGAATTTACATCCCCTCCAGAAGTCTGAGATCTGCTAGTAAGCGACGCCTCATGGTACCATCACAGAGAGGCTCAAAATCACTCTCCAGAACATTCTCTTTCACCGTTCCTGGCCGGTGGAATGATCTTCCCATCCCCATCCGGAATGCTGGATCCCTGTCAATTTTCAAGCAACAATTGAAAACTCATCTCTTTCAACTCTACTTGATTACATAAAAAAAAAAAAAAAAATTCTTTCACTTTTTCAAAATCTTCATCTTTCTCTTTATCTTTCTCTCCTTCCCTTGCTAGCTTGTACTTATTTGAACAATGCCTGTGACTTAGTGTTATTGGAACTTCCTCTGTATGTTTGCCTCTTCAAGATTAATCGCTTTATGTACTCCCCAATTGTAAGTCGCTTTGGATAAAAGCGTCTGCTAAATGACTAAATGTAAATGTAAATGTACTTCACATAAGGTCGCAAGAAAATGTTTGTTGCAGTTATTTAGAAATAATTTTCATAATAGTTGGGTAAATGTATACTGGGATCGAAGTGATGTGGCTTGGTAAATGTTTTATAGCCAGTATAAAGGCTGATAATGGCTAAATAAATACAAAAGAATAATAAGGATTGTGTCTCGTATCTGGCAGAGGTGTGAAAGGTTATGTGTCCTTAAACTAGTTTGTCATGCATTTCTTTATTTCCACACATTTACAGGTAAATCCTAGTAATTTAAATGTCTGATTAATCGTGATTAATCAACAGTCCATGACTGTGATTTAAAGCGATTCATTTTTTTAATCGATTGACAGTACTAATATATATATAACGTTATTCTAATAATGGTCTAATATGAACTTGTTTACAAACCAATTGTTACTTTAACTTTAACAATAGTGTTCCCTCTATAGTTTAATTTAGAAAAAATGAGAAAAAATGAAGTGTACATTACCAGTCAAATGTCTCTGAACAATAATATTTGTAATGTTTTGGAAGAATTCTATTCTGCTCACCAAGCCCTCATTTATTTGACAAAAATGCAGTAAAAGCAGTAATATTGTGAAATATGTTTACTATTTAAAATAACTGCTTTATTTGAATATATTGTAAAATGTAATTGATTGCTATGATCAAAGCTGATTATTCAGCATCTTTACTCCAGTCTTTGGTGTCACATGATTCTCAGAAATCATTCGAATATTCTGATTTGCTGCTCAAGAATGTTTTGTTTTAACATTAAAAATATATCATAAAAAACATTAAATATTTAAAACAGTTGAGTACATTTTTTCAGGATTCTTTTAATGAATACAAAGATCAAAAGATTAACATTTATCTGAAATAAGTTTTATTAAGCTTGGAGTCAGTATAATTATTTATATTATTTCTTTGTTTTGGGGGGGTATTATAGAAATTAATAATTTTATTTAGCAAGGATGATTTAAATAAAAAATGATGATAAAGACATTTAAAATGTTACAAAAAGATTTATATTTGAGATAAATGCTGTTCTTGAAAGTTATATTCATCAGAGAAACCTGAACAAATTATACTCAACTGTTTTCAACAACAAAAATAATAATAATAATAAATGTTTTTTGAACTAAAAATTCGGCTTTGAAATCACAGGAATAGATTACATTTTAAAATGTTTTAAAATATAAAGTAGATATTTTAAATAATACAAATGTTTCACAATATTGCTGCTTTTGCTGTGTTTTGAATAAACTAAATGCAGGCTTGGTGAGCAGAAGAGAATTAAAAAACATTATAAATCTTAATGTTCAAAAACGTTTGACTGGTAGTGTTAATTAATCACAGGCTTGTTAATTATTCATGAATAATTCTCTCTCCAGGCTGCTCCAGCCACTGGTTAATGAGGTGATATAATTAAGATAAATACGTTTCAATTGATAGTTTTCAGTCACGTGACCGGCTCGAAGACTTGGAGGGAAAAAACATCCATAGAACTGCAACACAAGCGTGTCAATTTCTCATCTATTTCCCAGCCGCAAATATTTAGATCACCTCTCAAAAGAATAAAACAAAGCTATTTCTGAACAAAATGCAAGTTTTGGCCATTTGTCATCTATATTAATCACCCGCGGCAATATTTCAATCATAAAAAGTGCGACAAAATGTTGTAAGAACACTTAAAGTGCCGTAATATATAAAACGGTAATATTAAAATATCAAATTCAGTATTCACCATATTAATTATGCATAGTTTACACGGGCAAGCAGATGAGGCCGGAATATGAACGGAATATGGATTTTGGACACTTGCTTCTTGAACTCCATGTTGCACTTTAATTTTGCTTTAAAAAAGGATTTCATAGAAATGTGAATTTAATTTGGTTTAATACAATATTTTTAAGTAAAATTGTTTTGTGGGGATTTTTTGTGGGGAAATTAATCGTTTAGACTAATTGATTAAATTATTAATTAGTCAATAGCTTAATCAAAATAAAAATTGTCGTTAGTGGCAGCCCTACATTATACATGTCTCTACTGTTACATTTGATACATTTGTTGCATACTTAAAAAAATATATATATTTCTTTAAAAAAAATATAGCCTACTTTTCCCAAATTTTTGGAAAGATAGTGCTTTTGAACAATAAGTCACTAGAATGGATGATACAGCCTGTTTGGGTTTATTTTGAGAAAATGGCCAGCTGAGTACAAATTATTCCTTAATGTCGACTGTTTGTAAGCAACATACTTGCCACTGATTTAAATATAATTCATTTGATGTGCGATCACAGATGTGTTAAACGCTGAAAAACTAAACATTAAACTAAAACTAAACACATTAAAATACATTAGCCTTAAATGGTTATCTTTTTAAAAACTGAGGTCAGTTGGACTGCGTGTGGCCAGCTGAATTTCAAACGGTAGTCTGGTTTTCAACAGGAATGCAATCCAGGCAAAACATGGCTCAAGTTAGGAATGCTTAACAGACATAAGCTAGTTTTCCCCGTGCAACTTCACAAGTTAAAACGAGCAGCTTCTGTATTGATAATGAATAAATCATAAAAGTGGATTCAGCTTTGATCCAAAGCTTTTTTAAATTTTAAGTTTTATGTTCAAAACACTGCATATGCAAGCATATATCACACTATTTGAAGCTGTTCATTGTTGATTGAATGAATGAATGAATGAATGAAAGAATGATGCATTTAATTAGCACTTTATTGTGTATTGCTGTACACCCAAAGCGCTTTACAATCATGTGGGGGGGGGGTCTTTTCTCAACCACCACCAGTGTGCAGCATCCACTTGGATGATGCGATGGCTTTCACAGGACAACGGCACCAGTGCGCTCACTACACACCAGCTACAGGTGGAGAGGAGAGAGAGTCATAGAGCCAATCAAGTGTATGCACTCACCACACACCAGCTACAGGTGGAGAGGAGAGAGAGTCATAGAGCCAATCAAGTGTATGCGGTCACCACACACCAGCTACAGGTGGAGAGGAGAGAGAGTCATAGAGCCAATCAAGTGTATGCACACACCAGCTACAGGTGGAGAGGAGAGAGAGACATAGAGCCAATCAAGTGTATGTGCTCACCACACACCAGCTACAGGTGAAGAGGAGAGAGAGACATAGAGCCAATCAAGTGTATGTGCTCACCACACACCAGCTACAGGTGAAGAGGAGAGAGAGACATAGAGCCAATCAAGTGGATGGGGATTATTAGGAGGCCATGATTGACAAGGGCCAGTGGAGGGAATTTGTTCAAGACACCGGGGTTACACCCCTTCTCTTTACGAGAAGTGCCATGGGATTTTTAATGACCAGAGAGAGTCAGGTTTAACATCTCATCGGTTTAACATCTCATCCGAAAGACGGACTGTCTTTCGGATGAGACGTTAATGAGTCTATTCATTGTTGTACTAACATGAACAGCCTGTCAAGACACAACAATAATAGATTGTACTTCAAACTTAGGTCAAACATTTGTATCTCTTGCCTACTCAGAAATTACTTACATGGAGGTCATAGAACGGGAAGATCTCCATTTCTTGAAACACAAATAGCTCAGAAACATGATATTCCCAATAGAAAGTCCCACAGAACGGAAAATTCCCAGACCCTTCTCAAGAACACAGATGATAGCTTTAACACATTAGGAGGGAGCAGAAAAGCTCTGAGTACAAAATCATCTGTACCTGAGATTAGCTCGTAGAGGTTGTATTTGTACAAGACATGTTTCTGCTCCTCGAAGTGCTGCGGCCCTTCACAGAGGGCCCGACACTCCACATCGGCATGGTAATACTCAGTCAGAGCCCCTTCAAAGAGCGTCACGGACTCTCCGTAGTTGCCTTTGTCATAGAGCTTCACCCCAGCAAAGAAGGCTTTCTGTAAATAGAAAGACGCACTTCATGATGCTGAACTTGCTGTTCTTGGTTCAAGAAGCATTACGTTGTGCCGTAATTGGGGTCGGCAGTCACTCACCTGGTGTGGTCGGGATTCCCGGTCAATAAAGTCTTCTTCTTTTACACCTTTCTGGGCTTTATACTGCTCCAGATCCTCTCCCATCTCCACATGCTCAGGGTTGGCCTTGAAATACGTATGAGCAGCAGATGCAGCTTTGTCCAATTGCCCGAGCTTTTTTGGAGAGAAACAGAACAGAAATACTTGAAAAAAGACCTTTGGAGGCTCTCTCTTAACACATTTTTGAGTTTTACAGCCCAAATATTGAGAAATTATATTGCAAGTATGTCAAATAAAGTTGTGATCGCGAGATCAGGTCTCATAAAATGCAATTGTATGTATGAAAATTACCAGACCATGTGTGTAATAGCATCTTTAAACAAATCATTATCAGAAATAATAGAAATTGTTTATATTGTTTAAATAGTGTTAAAGAACAAATTATAGACAATTTAGACAAGCATAGAAATTATTTCTGGTCTGAACAAGGTTCTTCAGCAGGGAAGCTCCTTTTGACCCCTGAAAGGGATTAATATTTGAATAAATAAACCAGAGACTGTTTAAATGATCATTTCAATGAATTCTGCTTTATCACTGGAGGAACAAATGTCAAAACAAGTTCACGGATGCTGTCAGCTGTTATTTTCGGTCTTTATGAATTGCAGACCTTAATCTGTTCTGCAGATCTTGGATTGGCATCAGATTATTTAATCCCTACTAGGAACGACATATTGTACGAAAATAACTCTGTTTTATGTTTATACGAAATAACTTGCACATTTAAAAAATGATGACATAGTTGATCATTTAAGTTGACCTAGTTCGCAAAAAAAAACCCCACACATTAGCAAGAATCGCATGGATCTTCTATAGTTTACCACCACAAATCACATTATGGCTATCAGCATCAAGACTTCCAGGTCCAAACAGACTGCGATTTCATTATGACTGAATACCAAAGCTTCAGTTTTCAACAAAACATTTAAATACAAAACAATTAAATACACAAACTTACAGCAAAGAAGTTCCATGCATCACTTTGGATGGTGCTTCATAATTCTTTTTGAAGCATCTTTTGGTCACTATTTGCTTTTGTTATATGGAAAAGAGCAGCTTAAAAATGTTTTAATGTTGAAATGTAACATGATGTATGGTTTGTTATGATAGGACAATATTTGGCCTGAAAATCTGGAATCTGAGGGTAAAAAAAAAAAAATTATTGAGAAAATCGCCTTTAAAGTTGTCCAAATTAAGTACTTAGCAATGCATATTACTAATCAAACATTTTATTTTGATATATTTACGGTAGGAATATGATCTTTACTTAAAGGGATAGTTCACCCAAATATGACAATTTAATGTTTACCTGCTTACCCCCAGGTAGGGGTGGGCGAGATGGCAAAATTATCATATCACGATTTATTAGTTTTTTTAATATCACGATTTCACGGTTTTATGAATTCTTTGTCATGTTGGTTTTACTATTATGTCTGAGCAGTGCAGCCAAAATTATTTCCATATTATAAAGACAAATCCTTTCAAGGTAACAAAATATAAAAACAAGAATGGTGGATATTTAGGCAAAAGTGGACGAAGATAAAAATCTTTGTCATTATTTTATCTTTGTTCTTAAAAATAAGAAGAAAGATACACATTACAAACACATATAATATACAAATAAAACAAACAGTGCTTTGCTTGCAGGTACTATAGACATATTTAGCAGGAGCATTCAAGAAATTGAATGAGCAAATATAAAAACAAAACACTATATAGTTTGATTCCTATTACTCAACTATGGAGAAGAAACAAAGCAACCTCGGCATCCAATCGCAGGCCTTCCACTCATTGAGTTCTCTCCAGCGCTGGAAAGCTAATCCGATCCGATATTTACACGTGTCCTACTTCTTGCCTTATCGTTCCGCAGACGTTTTCCTCTTTTGTTTTTTATCCACCATCTCGATCTTTCTGTCACTCGGCTCGGCTGTTCACTAAACGCTCTCTCGGTTATCTCGGAAAAAAAGTCTCTCTTCCATATCATGATTAGACACGCCCCTTACTGCTGATTGGCTACGAGTTTGTTTTGATACCCGGCCCTGACTCAATTTTCTCAAATGTTTTTGAAAAATTGCATACCCTGCCTTTAAAGAATGAAAATTCCGTCCTCTGTCTGTTGATTCTGTCATAGTGTTTTATATTTATACCATGATTTTCTCACTCGAGTTTAGTTTTAAACCTGAATGAATTTCTTTCTTCTGCTGAACATAAACGCTATTTTGAAGAATGTGGGTAACCAAACAGTTGCTGGTCCACAGTCCACAGACTTCCATAATATATATTTTTTTTACTTCTATCAAAGTCAATGTGGACCAGCAACTGTTTGGTTACCCACGTTTTTCAAAATATCTTATTTTGTGTTCAGCACAATAAATAAATTAATAAAGGTTTGGGAAAACATGTGAGTGAGTAAATAATGACATAAATTAAATAACAGTCGGCAGCATGTTTAGTTCTATCCGTTTAAGACCTACAAAGACCTATAGGCACGCATCCGTTTGTCTCGGCTCTTTACTTTCATTTTAGACATAACCAACTGAGTCTATACATAAATTGTGTGTTTTGACCGTATTAGCGCAAAAGATAAATAAGTTGAGTAATCAGCAGTGTTGGGAAGGTTACTTTGGAAATGTAATAGGCTACAGATTACAAGTTACCCTACTTAAAATGTAATAAGTAGTGTAACTTTTCAATTACTTTATTAAAATAATGTAACTGATTACATTTGATTACTTTTTGATTACTTTTCTAAATTTCTAATGTTATCAACTGTTAATAATTTTCAAGCATGTAAACCAGGCAGGGTTGACCTTACAGTAGTACTTAACACTGATTACTGTCAGACTTTCAAAATGCTTTATCACTTGAATTAAGATTATAATATTTTAATTTTAAAGGAGACATTGGATGCAAAATATCTATAGTTGCATATAAATGTGTCTTAGCAGTGTGTGGACATAGCCACCATACAATGATACGTTTTTTTAATCCCCCGAAAACCTAAACAGTCTCAATTATCAAGCCACTTTGATTTTGGAGTGAATAACCAGCGCTCTCTCCACCCTCAATACCACGACTGAGGTGAGATCTTTAAGCAAGGTACCAAACCCCCAACTGCTCTCCGGGCGCCGCAGCATTGGCTGCCCACTGCTCTGGGTGTGTGTTCACAGTGTGTGCATATGTGTTCACTTCTGTGTGTGTGTGTGTGCACTTGGATGGGTTAAATGCAGAGTACAAATTCTGAGTATGGGTCACCATATTTGGCCACACGTCACTTCACTTTCACTTATTTTATGTCTAGCTGTGCTTTATATTTTTTTGCTCTTCCAACGGAAGAGAGGTGAAGGGTGAGCAGTGCTCATTAGTGTGAACAGAGCTGTTTTTGACAAGGTTAAAAGAGTGTTGTTTTACACGACCACCGAGACCATTTCAAGAAGACCCTAAAGAATCATAACAACTTGTGGAAAATAAGCATCCGATGTCCCCTTTGAAGCACAGCCACTGAAAAATCAGACTTACTTTAAAATTATTCAAAGGTTAAATACAGATTTAAAATCATAACAAGAAATAGTTTAATAGCTATGATACTGTTTTTGAAATCAAATCTTTGTATAGCTATGACAGGAAACACTGGCATGAAAAAAAAACAGTTAATCTTAAAAAAATAAAGCATATACATAAACCCATAGAGGAAATATAAGAGTTATCGGATAAGCATGTTATAAACTTCCAGGGGCGCGGGAAGGTGTTTTATGTAGGGGGTGCTGTGGGGGGGGCAATATTTGCATATAAATATTACGCCAAATAGAAACAGAAAGACAACAATTAGCTATTTTACAAATGGGAATAGGCTACAATGAATTCATAACAATATTTTACATTCAAGCTACATTCAAGCTTAAAAACCCTTAAAATGTATAGTGAAAATTTATTTTAAAAGCATCTGGAATGCAATAAAGTAATTTTAAAGCTGTTTTTAAAGCATTTGCTGCATGGATTAAAAAGATAGGCCAATAAATAATTCACATAGGCCTATCAGTCAAACAAAATTGCATTGCAGCAAATCCTTTAAATTTCAAGGACAAAGATTTACATACTTTTTTTTTATTATTGAATACAATTATAAAATAAAACGCAAATTATAATCGGGCCTGTTTTAGGTTTTCCCTTATTTTTATATTTTAGATGGTGAGGTGATGGGAAAAATGACTCGCCATCTCCTCATTGGACGCGCAGAGAGAAATATATGCATCTTAACGGATTACATAGGCTAATGAAGAGTTTTTGCTTTGCTTTGAATTATTTCGTTTTAAAGTAGTATTTTAAAGCTTTCTATAGATATATTTATCATATCTCTGAGCCAGTTTCGAGTTGCTGAGTTTCGGTTCATCATTGAAGCGCTCTTGTTCAAAACCGGCAGAAAGTGCATTCTCTGTTTTCCTATTTTATAAAAGCACAATGTTGATATTGTGAATGCACACAAATAAAAGTAGACCCTTTACAGTTCCAAATGATATATTACTCTTACCTTTATGAGAAAAAAATCACACGGCGTATTTTAAGTTGTTTTTACTGTAAGAAAAAAATCCAAGTGACTACGCTGGAGCCTCCATGTCCTGTAAAGCTCGCTTCAGCTTCCACTCTCCACACAAACTGTTGGATATTGCACATTTATATAGGTTAAACATTTTAACTAACACTGTGATATGCTTGAACTGTTTATAGGCTTATCTATCGATTTTATTTTAGTCAAGTCGTGATGATTTGATAAGCTAAATTAATCAAACATAGGCGATCAACTCTGATGCTGGCCGCTTGGTCGTTGCTTAAAATAAAAAAAAAACATTTAACGAACAAAAAATGCTCCCAAGGTTTTTCTAAATTAACTTTATGAAAAAAAAAAAATACGAAACATAATCACTTTTCCATTACATACAAAACTGAACTACTTTAATAGGTAGCTATAAGCTGTTTTGGGAGAGGGGAAAGACTCATATCGCTGAGAACAAAAAAAAAAAAAGTTATTTTTTTCTTCCAGTACATCCATGATATTTCCATGTTCCGCTTTTTAGCCACAACCTACAGATCCCACAACACAAACATAACATTCACAAAGATAAAAGCAAGCATTGGCAGTGCTGCGTGCGTGATTTGGCAGGATGTGCGCAACGCGCGCATTAAATAGCCCTGCATCAGTTTAATAACTTTGATAACTTTAATTCTTACAACTGTTAAATTAATGGGCAAATGGTAAATATGTCGAAGATCACATAGAAATAGATAGCAAAATAGCCAATGTAAACGAAATGTTATAAACATCGGAGCAACCATAGAAATGTTTAAATTAATCTTTATTATAACAAATTTAGGCAATTTTTTTTTTTTATTCACAATAGTTTACAGTTGCCCACAGAGAAAAACAGGGGGTGCTGCAGCACCCTCAGCACCCCCTGTTCCCGCGCCCCTGTACACTTCTGAAACATTGGTGATTTATATTTTAGAGCAGTCACTGCAATTTATAAAATATTTTTTTTACTTCTGTATGTGGGAGTGTGTGTGATTTTTCTTTGTTTTTTTAAGTAACCCCCTTTGTAATCCTTAACATTTTCATAAGTAACTGTAATTGAATTACATGTTTTCTTAGTAACTGTAACTAATTACAATTGCTTTTATTTTGTAATTAAATTACGTAATTTCGTTAAATGTAACTCCAAAAACTGGTAATCAGGCACTGTTAGACAGGCTTTTTAGTGCGCGCGCGCCAGGTGTATGGGCTCAGAAAAAGCGCGTGAATGAAACGTTTAACCAGCAAGGCATTAAAACAAATAATGTACTTTTGTGATTGCGAATATGTGTAGTGTCCCGTGAGAGTAGCTCCATCGCTGAGTTAACACTGATATGAATGTACAGTATGTGGCGCTGCCAGTTTATTGATACGGCGGCATCAGAACTGCAGCTGATAGAATGTGCGCTGTAGCACGATACTACGATATTTCTCCAAAAGCAGATCGTAAAGACATTTTTATCGTCCACGGTCGAAATTAGTCATATCGCACACCCCTACACAGGGCATCCAAGATGTAGGTGACTTTTTTTCTTCAGTAGAACAAACTACGATTTTTAACTCAAACCGTTGCAGTCTGTCAGTCATATAATGCCAGTCAATGGGCACAAAATATTTGAGAGTAAAACAAAACATGCAGAGACAAACTCAAATTAAACCCTGAAGCTTGTGATGATACATTGATGTCCTAAGACACGAAACGATTGGCTTGTGTGAGAAACTGAACAGTATGTATATCATATTTTACCTCTGATACATATATATATATATATATATATATATATAGTCTCATGAAAATCTAATTTTTCATGGTATCTTCTTCAGATTTGAAATATAATCTCATGAGACATGTGACTTTCAACCCAATACTTTTCTGGATGTATGTATTTTTATATGAAATAACAAAAATTAAAAAAACTTCAGTGTGGTACACATTTTTTCAAGGCACTTCAGTCTCTAAAACTTTGTATCTTTTTGAGCATTATCGACTCTGTGTTTATCAATGATGGATAGTAAAGCCCAAAGAGTCTTCTTTACAAAAACACCAAAATTGTGTGTGTAGCACACTGAAGTTTGCAACTGTTATAATTTTCATTTAGGGAGGTCAGCTGTCAGCTGTGAGTCCCAAAATGGGAGGTACTAGTTTAATAACCTAATGATTTTTGGCATAAAAGAAAAATCAATAACTTTGACTCATACAATGCATTGTTGGCTATTGATACAAATATACCCATTCGACTTAAGACTGGTTTTGTGGTCCAGGGTTACAAATATATTTTGTGTTCATGAGAAGAAAGTTATACAAGCTAGCAAAGACACGAAGAACCTCCATAGAACCATGAAGAACATCCATTGAAACTTTACATTGTAGAAAAGGTTCTTTACAGTGGAAAAAAGTTCTTTAGAATGAAATATTCTTCACACTAAGCAAAAATGGTTCCCTGAAAGGTTCATTTTCTTTTGCATCGCTACAAAAAAACACCCTCTGAAACCTGAATTTTAAAGAGTGTAGGACAATATTATGGAGCTTCTGATGTCTCCAGATACAACCATGGACCATAGCACAGTGTAAAAGATTATCCCGAATCATCCGTCTCTTTTTTTCTTCTTGTATTTTGTGACTCGGCCAAGGTTTGGTCTTTTATGTTAAGGAATGAGGCAGGAGGCTTAAGTGGATATGCTTGGTTACCTCTGAAAGGCCAAAGAGCAAACTGGTGTCGACTGCATTCCTGTGTCTTCTTTCTACCACCCCCTCATCTACACACACCCACACAGCCTTGTGTCCCAGCTGCAAATGGATCGCAAAGACCCTGATTGGATATACAGTAGGGGGTATTTTTGTATCCCGTCCAAATGCTGACCTGTCTGATTTTCTTCTAAAGCAGGTCAGATTCCAGGAGCTGAAGCCAAAATGTGACTTGGCCCCTCAAATCTGACTGTTATGTTCAGTCACCTGGCGTGTTTATCACATATGCTACAGTAACGTATCAAAAATCCTCATGCCCTGTTTGATTCCTTTACTCGTCACAGAACAGTGACAAAAGAGTTCACAAGAGGTTACTGGAAAACGGCCCAGCTAGACACAAAAGCTCAAACGCAGCTGGGATTTAGTCTGGCTGGGAGCATTGTCAGCTCACATTCACGTATCTCTGCAGCAGTTTTCTCAATTTTATTTACCAAAAACACAACAGCTATGAGACTTCAAAACTGCCTAATTTAGTGGCATTCCTGTGTGTTTGATGTTTCTGTATAAAACTGTTGCCTCAGAAATCTTTGTAATATTTGACTCTGCTGAAAATGTTTACAGCCATCATATATATTAGGTAAATGCATGTTTTGAATCAGCTGGTTTTCTTTGCAGTGTAATAACCTCATATGCTTTAAACCAGAACCCTTCTTAGTAGCTAAGTTCATTCAGGCATTGAATGAACAATTCATAGCAACCTAACCTATAACATAAGCTAACCTAATTTAACATCCAGTAATACAGTAATGTAACCTAACATATAAGCTAACCTTTCTTAATTTGACCTAACATCCAACCTACAATAACAGTATAACCTGAAATATATCCCGTAACATAACATATAAACTAACCTAACATATAACTGGACACAACCCAACCTATAACATTATGGCCCAGTTTCATAGACAGGGCTTAGCCTAAATCAGGATTAGGCCATAGTTTAATTAGGACATTTAATTAAATATTTATAAACATGCCTTAGAAAAAAGCATTACTGGTGTGCATCTTAAGACAAAACAAAGGCACTGACTTGTTTTAAGATCAGTCAGTGCAAGTTTATTTCAGTTGAAACAGCTCAGATTTACATTTTAGTCTGGGACTAGTTTTAAACCTTGTCTGTGAAACCAGGGGAATAGCTAACATAACCTAACATCCAACCCCACATAACAAAATATACAAGCTACAGTAACATAATAACTAAGCTATAAACTAAATAGCTAACCACAGTTATGATGTGGGTCCTTTTGTTGTAGACTTTGGCTTAATTAGCATGACTGAATATAATATCTAAACAAAGACCTGAGTCTCACTGACCATGCTGCCAGCAAATTCTGTGAAGACATATTTTAGTTCACTTCTAAATTACTTCAACAGATGGTTTTACCGCTGAGACGCTCATTTCACACACACTTACATGCAGTTAAATTCACAGTGTTGGCTTTACCATATATTCTCAGCAAACCCATTACATCAAAAATTTTGAATGCATAAAAATGATTTATGTCAAACGGATACACCCCCACAGACATCAACAAGTAGTTTGTTCCTAATGGTATAAACAGTCTTCAGCTAACATTTTGGCCTTTTGGGTAAATATTTTCCAGAGAGAAGCACCTGTGGACCTCGTAAATGCTCTTTAATATACACCACCACCAGTTTTTTTTCTGCATCTCCAGCCAGAGTTTACAAACCATTTACTCACTGGCTGTAAAAAAGAAAAAAACATCCTGTTTGATGTGGGATAAAGTCATAGCCAAGATAAGCCCCATTTATGTGTGTTTTTTTTAAGTTGAAGAAGGCAAAGAATGTCAACAACATGTTTATGAGACTGTAGATGCTTTCATGTTCTGAGAAAACCACGTTGTTTGGTAGAGATCAACTACAAACGTTCAGAGCGTTAAATAATGTTTTTATGTATTACAAGGAAAGAAAGCATCTATTCATGTGCTTTTCTTGGATTAAGTAAACTACGCTAAAATCTATTAAATGTATTTATTCATTTAAAAGATGCATTCATCCAGTGACTTACAAATAGGGAAATCATAATCAGTTTGTAGTTTAAGCTAATAATAATGTAACATATTAATAGGAAAATATGTCTTTTAAGCCTTTACTGAGCAATTTTTTGTTTGTATCAATAATACATAAAGTTTAATCTTGAGACCCTTGAGCAAAGCACCGAACCCCCAACTGCTCCCCGGGCGCCGCAATGTCGGCTGTCCACTTGGATGGGTTAAATGCAGAGAACACATTTCACTCCTCATTATACTCTGTATAATTGTGTATGTGACAAATAAAGCTCATCTGAGCTTAATTTGAATTTGTATATTTGAGAAACCACACGAATCTGTGCAAATGCACTAAACTCCCTTCATTAAATCCAGTATGTTTACAAGGGGGGTTATTTTAGATAGCTGTGTTTGTTTTTTACCATTCACTTCCAATAATTTCCTATTTCCGTTTTAAACTTGAGTTTGGATTTTAGTAAATTTACCTAGCAAAATCAACCTAGTAATGATAATAAGGAATAGTGGAGTTTACATCAAGCGAATACAGTTTAACAAACCAAAACATCTAGTGTAAACATTTGATTAAAACAAGTAAAGCTATTTTAAACAGCATGTTTTCCCCTAGTAAACCATACTGTAAACTCCTAAGATTCTTATAAACCAAGTAGGAAGAATTGCTTGTTGTAGTCTTCATTTTTAAGTCAATTTGCATAAAACTGTCAGCTAAATGAATAAACGTAAATAATGTTTCATATTTAGTAGCCCAACGGAATTTCTGCCCCACTAGTTTGGCCACATTTTCCTCTAGAGTAACATCATCTTCAGATAGATATGTTTGCCTAAATAAATAAACTAAATAAATGTGAGCGCAAATGATGAACTGAGCTATTGTGGCACAAAACGTCATGTTGCAGCAGTCATTAACAGATCAAATTTGCTTCCACTAACAAGTCTCAAATAACAGGAAAAACCCACTTTCTCCATCAAATTACATCCTATTTATTCCAAGTATCCTATGTAGACCTGTCTTTCGTCATGGCAGTTGGCAAAGCCAAGCGGCTGTGGGACATGTACAACACATGCTGTGGAAAACAGCCTGGGCTTGTGGGAATCCTGCGGAAGATGTCATCTGTCTGGGGCGGGGCCTCCTCACACTTCCATTAGTGCCAACACACTAGCCCTTTTCTCTGTGCCCAGGCCACACCCACTCAACACACATGTTGGTTTAATAAGGTAATGTCTGAGGAATGTCTTTAAAGCAGGATGGAACAGACAGCCTCTTTCATTAGTGCAAATAGCTGGAAAAAGTAAAAATAGGTCTACAATAATACAGCTACTGTATGCTACCGCTGAATGGAAGTCTGTGTACATGGGGTTTGGTTTTCAAATGGTTACTTTGGTCGTTCCTTGTTTAGATGAGGTGTTCGACTGTAGTTGATTCGTTTGTACATAATTAGAGGGGAATCAAATGATTAGACGTAAGATTAAAGGTCAGGACTAAACTGATAACCTTTCTGTTTGGTAAACAATAATTCTGTTTTGTCTAAAAGAAAACCCTCAGACAATAACATCTTGGACTCCTTGAAACACACCTGACTAATCACTTTTTTATTTAATTTTGTTTTATTTTTTCTTGGTAGCACTAGATTTGTTAGCAGTATGCTGGAAAAGAGATTATAACACCTCTCCGCAAAAAAAATTGTCACATTGACGGTATTCAAATATTCATGTTGGTCTGAAGAGTCACATTAGGAGTCCATTGAAATGAAAATATTTTTGCATCAAACATACGTCTTGGTGTGAAGCGGCATTCAGACTTCTATCACTTCTATCAAATAAAAAATATTTTTTTTTCAAATGTTGGATGTGGATTGCATGGCCACTTTACTGTCCCATGAGGCCATTGGAAAGGATTTATGAATGGTAGCGACGTGACTTAACTGATGCTGATAGGTCACATGACAATGACAACATGGTAAATGTAGTAAATCCAGATACTAAACATATTCATACTATAGAACATAATCTTTTTTTCAGTCACACAGTGATTACTTATTCAAAAAAGTACCTACTTAAGAGAGTATACATACGTAGCCTGCAGGGTCGCTCACATGCTCCAACCAAATATATTCATAATATTTGGGGAAAACTATATATTAGCATTCCCATTCTCATAGCACAGGGGTGTCCAAACCTGTTCCTGTAGGGCTAGTAGCTGCATTTCCATTACCCTTCAAATTACGCAAATTAAAATTATGAATTGAAAATACGCCCAATGCAAATATGTTAAAAAAAAGCCCATATATCACAAATACTTTTTTACGCTCGCATGATGTGGTTTTTCAGGCAATTCAAAAAGTGATTATATCACAAAACTGCAATGGAATGCTTGTGTTTATACCAGCCGCATAGTGGCATATTTCAGAAGCATCTCTAAGTGCTGCTTCACATAGATACATGTCTATGTCTCCCTTGAGAAAAAAAGGCTAGTGTGCTGTGTAGTGCTGCTATCACTTATCGTTATGTGGAAAAAAGACGTATTAGTCGCATAACATCGGTTAATGGAAACTATAGCTTTTTTATTGACATTTATAAAATATAGCAAAAGTTTTGCGCAAATCTTTAATGGAAACACAGCTACTGTCCTACAGAGTTTAGCTCCAATCCCAATTGTTTGTAGAATTCAGCTCCACTTTTAACACCATCATCCTGGACAGGGCTGTGTTCTCTCCCCACTGCTCTTCTCCCTGTACACGAATGACTGCACATTTAAAGACCCCTCCGTCTAAAGTTTGCAGACGACACCACACTGATCGGCCTCATTCAGAACAGTGACGAGTCTGCTTACAGACAGGAAGTTAAGGAGCAGGCTCTCTGGTGCAGTCTTAACAACCTGGAGCTTAACACGCTCAAAACAGTGGAGATGATCGTGGACTTCAGGAGAAACCCCACGCTCTCCCCCCACTCACCATCATGAACAGCACTGTGACTGCAATGGAGTCATTCAGATTCCTCGGCACCACAATTGCTCAGGACCTGAAGTGGGACAATTACATTGAGTCCATGGTGAAAAAGGCCCAGCAGAGGCTGTACTTCCTTCGCCAGCTGAGGAAGTTCAACCTGCCACGGGAGCTGTTGATACAGTTCTACTCTGCCATCATTGAATCCGTCCTCTGCACATCAATAACTGTCTGGTTCAGCTTAGCTACCAAATCTGACCTCAGAAGACTACGTAGGGTAGTCCGGACTGCTGAGCGAATCATTGGTACAACCCTCCTCACTCTCCGATAACTGTACTTATCCAGAGTGAGCAAAAGGGCTGGAACAATCACTCTGGACCCTCACATCCAGCTCACTCCCTCTTCGAACTGTTACCAGTCTGGTCAACGCTACAGAGCTCTGAGCACCAGAACGATCAGAGAGAGAAACAGTTTCTTCCCCAAGCAATCCATCTCATGAACACTTGATATTAAACATGGAACATACAACACTATTATACAAGTATTTATTCACCACACTCTTATATTTTTTTCATTTCAAATTTGCACATGTCAGACCTCACACATAATTGTCTGTATTGTATATTGTTTTTTTGCCATTTTGTACATTGCGTATTTGTATATTGTTCTTGTGTTGTCTGTGTCCTGTCCTGTTGCTGTCATTCTGTTGCACTGTGGAGCTTCTGTCACTATAACAATTTCCTTTTATGTGTAAACATACCTGGTCAATAAAGATCATTCTGATTCTGGTTAAACACACCTGAACTAGCTAATTAAGGACTTCAGACTCAGAAGAAAGTTCTAAGAAAGCATGTTGGAGCTGGTTGGAGCTAAAATCTGCAGGATGTTGGCTCTCCAGAAGCAGGATTGGACACCCCTGTCATGGAAGTTTATTGACTGTATCCTCCATTTGTCACCAGGCTTACCTTTCCCAAACCCGTTCCGCCACATCCTTTCACTTCCCCACTTCTAGCAATCCCATTAAAGGCTTAAAAAGCCCATACAAATAGTAACAGCTCTATAACTCATGGCAGGTTATTTTCCAAAATCTTCCAATCTTCCCTTGCCTCCTGCCTCAGGAGAGACAATTTTGTTTTACAGCTCAACGTAAACTGTAAAACTTTGATCCCCACGAATATTTGGCCCAAAATTTTGATAAATGCACACAGTTAATAGTCCTCAACATCTTCTGTTCCAGCACCTCATCTTTCATGTCACTCCGTGGGATCTTTTGACCTGGAGCGGAGGGGTGAGTTAGCCCTCCCTCCAAATTCCTGCAGAGCCCTTGACCTGAGAGAGGGCAGCCCCCTCGGATCATCGCTCCTGAACTCACACTGGCCCCCTAATGACCAGACTCCCCACCGGGGAGAGCAAATTTTGATTAAAAAACCAACCTAATTTATCTCTTGTTCAAATATGAGCCTGATGGGAACTTACATTCAACCCCTTTTCATATGCTTGTTACGAGCTGAATGGAGCTAAAGTTGTATCAAATATACATAACAAATAACTTTTTATATGATGATGTTTACAAATGAGTTCTCTAGAGGTCAAAGAGACAATTACGGCTCTTGTTCCAGTGAGGCATATCAGTTCTGCTAGTGCACCGTTTAAACGTATGGATTGGAAACAGAGTGGGATAGGGTGCTGTCCTAAAGAGTTTAATAAAAAGCTGGCCAGGATTTTGTTCACATACAACAGAGCTTTATAATGGAGGCACTGCTATCATAGTGCATTCACAATGCTGCCTTTCATTCTCCCACAAAAGCCCCAGCACCCTCGATGTTCCACCCCACAATTAATTGTTTTCATGTTACAGATGCACATCTGCATCTGTAGCTCTATACTGAGTTCAGGAAACTAAGCAAAGGCTACTGTATTGGCTCTGTTGGGTGTGAACACTCCTGCACAGAACTCATAGATGCCCCAGTGAATTCTGGGAACCCCGAGGATCTGAGTGCCAAGTGATGAATGATTTGTTCTTTGTGATTGACAAGTTGACAAGTTTTTTAATGCAGACTCAATGTAAACCCCAGGTATTAGGGTTTCTAAGTGTAAGAGACATTTTTCTCATGTTTTAATGTTTGATAAGAGAAAATTGTAAGAAGTTTTGGCAATTTTATTCGTATTTTGCATGCGTTAAATATTTTCATAAAGCAACATAAACTAGTCCAAGATGGCGCCGAGCATGGCATCTGTGTTGCGAGCTCCGAGAAAACTGCAGTTTTTCGTATTTTTTTGTTTAACATGTTGGATGTTTTAGTATAACTGTCTACGATATACACACAATTTTTAACATTGGTTCGCCCAACGCAAACCGGACTTTGAGTTCTTGAACACTGGTGCGTTGTTTACAGACACTGCATCAGAGCCCTTTGTCTGGGCCGCACGGTCGCGACCAAGGAAATGCCGCCAGAATAGGGGCCGTCCCCTCTGACCTCCTATCCAAACCATTTTGCTGGCTAATGTTCAGTCACTGGACAACAAACTCTGTGAACTGCGGGCGCGCATCTCATACCAACGAGAAACAAGGGACTGCTGCGTTATTTGCCTCAAAGAAACCAGGATGTCTGCAATGGTTCCAGACTCAGCCACGGGGTTCTCTGTGCATCACTCGGACAGAACGAAAGAGCTCACAGGGAAAAGCAGAGGTGGGGGCGTTTGTTTCTATATCAACAACTCGTGGTGTGATGAAAGGAACCTACACACCTACACTGATCTGAAATTTCATATGCTTCTGTGTCGACCATTCTGGCTACCAAGGGAATTTACAGCGATCATAATCACAGCTGTTTACATTCCCCCTCAAGCCAACACAGACCAGGCACTCAAGGTCAAGGAACTGTATGGGAATGTAAGTGAGCAGGAAGCCGTGCAACCAGATGCGGCGTTTGTTGTTACAGGGGACTTTAACAAAGCCAACTTCAGAACAATAGCTCCAAAATACTTCTAACTCATCACCATCAACACGCGTGGTGATTGTGCACTGGACCACTGCTACTTTCCCGGGATGCCTACAAATCCCTCCTCTGCCCACCTTTCGGCAAATTGGATCACTCTTCGGTTCTTCTCCTGCCTGCTTATAGGCAGAAACTGAAACGAGAAGCATCCTCCCTCAGGACAATTCAATGCTGGTCAGACCAATCGGATGCTATACTACAGGACTGTTTTGATCACGAGGACTGGGACATGTTCCGGGCTGCATCTGATGACGACATAGAGGCATACTCAGCTACTGTAACGTGTTTCATCAGGAAGTGTGTAGAGGACATAGTACCGACAAAAACAATCCGCTTTTACCCCAACCAAAAACCGTAAATTAACAACGATGTTCGAGCAGCCTTGTCAGCTCGGACATCTGCCTTTAAATCCGGAAACATTGACGATCCAAAACAAGCCAGTTACGATCTCAGGAAATCCATCAAAGCCGCCAAACGATAATATAAAACAAAGTTGAAGAACAATTCAACACCAACAATGCAAGAAGCATGTGGCAGGGCATCGATAACATCACAGGTTTTAAAGGGAATAAACCACTCACTTCCCGAGACGGCTGAGGAAGTTTGGAATGAGCCCCAGCATCCTCAGAACATTCTACACCTGCACTGTGGAGAGCATCCTGACCGGCTGTATCAACGCCTGGTTTGGAAACAGCACCGCTGGCAACCTCAAAGCTCTGCAAAGGGTGGTGCGAACTGCCCGCCACATTGTTGGAGGTGAGCTTCCCTCCCTCCGGGACATTTACAGCTAATCACATGGCAGAAACTAAACTATGCATTTAGGCATCTAGATGTGGTGAAGATGACTTGCTGAAGTTCAAACTTTTCACACACAACCATCTCTAGGGTTTACAGAGAACGGTCCGAAAAAGAGAAAATATCCAGTGACCGGCAGTTGTGTGGATGAAAATGCCTCAAATAACCACTTGTTACAACCAAGGTATGCAGAATACCATTTCTGAACGCACAACACATCGAACCCAGAAGCAGATGGGCTACAGCAGCAGAAGACCACACCGGGTGCCACTCCTGTCAGCTAAGAACAGGAAACGGAGGCTACAATTCGCACAGGCTCAACAAAATTGGAAAATCAAAGATTGGAAAAACGTTGCCTGGTCTGATGAGTCTCGATTTCTGCTGCGACACTCAGATGGTAGGGTCAGAATTTGGCGTAAAGAACATGAAAGCATGGATCCATCCTGCATGGTCTCAACGGTTCAGGCTGGTTGTGGTGGTGAAATGGTGTGGGGGATATTTTCTTAGCACACTTTGGGCCCCTTAGTACCCACAGAGCATTGTTTAAACGCCACAGCCTACCTGAGTATTGTTGCTGACCATGTCCATCCCTTTAGGACTACAGTGTACCCATCTTCTGATGACTACTTCCAGCAGGATAGTGCACCATGTCACAAAGCTCAAATCATCTCAGACTGGTTTCTTGAACATGACAATGAGTTCACTGTAATGAAGTTAGTAGATACGGGAAGAAGGAGGCGGGAACCGGCGAACATTTAACACATTTTAATAATCAAATAAACAAACACAACAGAAAAGCGGCAGCCCCTCACGGACGACTGCCGCACACAAAACACAAACTAAAATCCAGGCCTGGTCCTCTCTCATCTTCCACTGTCGTCACTCCTCCTTTTATTCCTTCTGAAGCTCCTCCGTGGGACTCGAGACGGTGAGTGGTGCAGGTGTCGTTCATTATCATTTACTCCACCGGCCTCGCTCCGTTCCCACGGCTCTCGGCCCCGCCCCACTCGTCACATTCACTTTACTCAAATGGCCTCCACAATCACCATATCTCACTCCAATAGAGCACCTTTGGGATGTGGTGGAACGGGAGATTTGCATCATGGATGTGCAGCCGAAAAATCTACAGCAACTGCGTGATGCTATCATGTCAATATGGACAAAAATCTCTGAGGAATGTTTCCAACACCTTGTTGCATCTATGACATGAAGAATTAAGGCAGTTTTAAAGACAAAAGGGGGTCCAACTCTGTACTAGCAAGGTGTACCTAATAAAGTGGCCAGTGAGTGTATATCCATGACAAGGAGGACATATCTTATGGTTTATGCTTCGGATAATGGCCCATAATTATCTAAAAATGTGTGGGAGCTCAGGTAATATGTTTCTATAGTACTTGAGTGTCTACGATTTATGATATGATATATATATAAAGCGAATGGGAATGTGACGAGTCGGACTTAAAGCTGTTTACCCGCTCCACAGGTGTCTTGTCGATGGTGATGGGTGTGTGTTCTCTGCTCTGTCTCATGAAATCCACCACCAGCTCTTTGGTCTTGTCGATGTTGAGTGAGAGGTGGTTCTCCTGACACCATTTAATCAGGGTACTCCCCTCCCCTCTGTAGGCCGTCTCATTGTTGTCAGTGATCAGGCCTATCACCGTTGTGTCGTCAGCAAATTTGACCACCAACCAAAAACTTACATTTACATGGAATAGGTAGCTTTACCTGCTAATGTTTGTTAATTCATGTTATTTTAACAAGTAATTACCAATGAAACAACTGAAATATCTAGAAGGCCTAATTATAAAAATAATCCACATCATGCATCTTTAACAGGCTAAAATATGAGATTTGTAAAATGTTTAGTGTTATGAGGTTTGGAAAACCTATTTGTTTATTGGTTTATAGCAATGTTTGCACAGGCCAACACTGAATGCATCCAAAGTGCACCAAGCGTGCCTCCTCTTTTCAGATTACAGCATGAGGCAGGTTAATTGACCTAGGGAGACCCGCGGAGGAGGTGCAGGGCCCTGTTATCTTTGGAGTAATGGACTGCTTGAGTTTTGACAGTAGCCTGGCTAGCAGCTCTGCTGGCAGACCACTGCGGCAAGTGCGCCAAGTGAAAGCCCCCTTCAGCCCGGGAGCCGCCAAGAGCATCTCCCCCTGAGGCCCATCCCGGCCCCCTAAAGAAAGAAAACACCCTTTGTACTTTCGAAAAATGGGAAAACATTGCTTTCTTGGGGGCATTTGGGGAGGTGACCTCTTTCTGAGTTGGGATTACTGTTTTATTCAACTCTGATGACTATTATTATTATTATTATTTTAATGGAGGTACTGCTGGAAAGAACATTTGTTTCCCAGTTCTAGTTACTGTGCAAAGTTTCTGACCAAGAGGAAGATCAAATCAAATCAAATAATAATTTAAAGTTATTAACATACAATAAAAGCATAGCTCAGCAACATGAGGGGTTGTTGGCACATTGTTAGCATGTTCTGGGTGGTTTCTTGAGGATTACTGAACAATACTTACATCTTGAAGGGTCAGTGTAGCCACATCTCTTGCCTGCTTTCACACCCACTTGAAAAACACACTGATTTATGACTAATGACAAGTGCTTTATTTAATAACACTTTGGCCAAGGAGGGTGTTTCCAAACCAAATCAACTGCACATAAATTTGAGCTACAACTTAAGCCAAACACTGTATATTACTAGGAAAATACTGTAGCTGATGTAAAGTACAAATTGAAGGCAATGTTGTTTTTGGTATACAATAGTTATTACAGCGTAATAAAACCCAAAATACAAGACAGATTTTTAAAATACTGTCTAGTTTCAGCATCAAAATATAAAGAAATGGAATTACCTGATTGAATAGCAATCATGTTGCAAGAAAATCAGGTAACGTGCACAAATCTAGGTTTCTGTTAAGTTCTGCTTAAATTGTTGCCCTTTCCGTAATAGAACAAAATGTTCAAGGCATTTATATGACCTTTACACAATTTTGGCTGCATTCAGTGAAAGCAGGAGCAAAATACACACAGGAGATCTGACGTGATTTCCATTAACAGATTTCCATTCGGCTTTGAGAGAGATGGAAAAATGATCAGATATAACGAAAACAAAACTGCTCTCCTGACCTCTACATTGAGAGAAATGGGTCAGATTAAAGGGCGTAAGTTAAGTTTGGTCTGCCATGTATTTATGAGAGGCGAAGGACATGATAATGGAGGGTCATGCCCGAGGGGAGTAGTGGAAACACAACAGGTCATCTCTGATTACATTGTTTGAGTAAGTAGTTCAGGGGTCCTGAACTCAATGGGTGGTGACCTCATTGGTAGGCGGCCCAAGCCAGTGCCACAAGTCTGTAGTTGTCAGGAATCCACGGATATTTGATCTGGGATGGTTGCAAAATGATCAAAGGTCATGCCTGGCAGAATGTGACACATTCCTCTTTCAAAAACAATTGCAGAAAGACAATTGCACTGACCACCCGAACTGTAACAAAGAATCGAAACAGATAATTTCCAAATAATTATTTCAATGCAATTAGACATTTAGCAGATTCCTTGTTACAGATAACCACAGTGTATTATTTACAATTGCACTCTTAAAAACTATTCAAACTTGGACTATAAAGAAAAATGCTTTTATATAAAGACTAATGAGTTATGAAAGTCATGCGACCGTGGTGTAGTTTATTTATGGCCTATACGTTTAGCTTTTTACTTCTGACAGAGTTTCTGCTGATTGTATTTAGGCTTCATTTATTTGTTAAGATTATTGTGATGAACAAAATTTGAAAAGAATAATACACTGTTGGTCGCAAAGTTTATTTTCTGCAATACTCCAAAAACCAATGGAAAAATCCTATTGGGTTTTTGCCAAGGAAACCAGAGTGATGATAACTTCCAGGCTGGCCTACAAAAATAACTCATCAATGCAATGCTCTATTCATCTTTAAAAGATTAGTTCACTTCCAGAACCAATATTTCCTGATGTTCATGTCCTGCTTTCCTAAAGGTTTACTCCACCCCAAAATTAAATGTTGTCATTAATTACTCACCCTCATGTCATTCCAAACCCGTTAAGAACTCCGTTCATCTTCGGAACACAAATTAAGATATTTTTATGCACTCTGAGAGCTGTCTGGCCCTCCTATATACAGGAATTAACGCGATCAACCTCCAGAAACGTAGCAAGCATACGCTGTTTGTGTTCAGTGTATAATCTCCAAAATGGGGCTAGGGTGAATCGGAAGATATGAATTGTTGAATAAAGTTATTTTATACATAACATATTCTCGTAGCTTCGTAAAATTACGGTTGAACCACTGATGTCACATGGATTATTTTACCAATCTCCTTGCAATGTTTCTGGACGTTGATTTTGTTAATTCCATCGCTGTCTATGGGAGGGTCAGAGAGCTCTAAGAATGCATCAAAACTATCTTAATTTGTGTTCTGAAGATGAACAAAGGTCTTACGGATTTGGAACGACATGAGGGTAAGTATTTAATGACTAAATTTTCATTTTGGGGTGGAGTAACCCTTTAAGTGGAAAAGAAATTAAGGTTTTTGAGGAAAACATTCAAGAAGTTTTCTCCATATAGATAAAAATTATTGAATGTTTTCCTCAAAAACCTTCATTTCTTTGCGACTGAAAAAAGAAAGACATAAACATCTTGGATGATATGGGGGTGAGTAAATTATCAGGAAATATTTATTGTGGATCTAATTATTTAATTTTACATGTAATTTACAATCCAGTACATATTCAAGGTTACAATCCAATACATACTATCAAAATTACCAATAAAGCCTGTAAAAGATTGCAATGCGCCAGTGTTGTTTGTGGGTAGATTAGATGCATTAATATAACAAGTGGCTCATAATTCAGCTTCAAGTCTGTGGAAACAAAGTCAAGTGGGAAAAAAGGATAAATTAAGCAAATATGTACTTTTTATGTTTACATAGACCAGTTTCATACAACAATTTGTGTCCCAAGTCATTATTTATTATGTTAAATATGCTAATACTAATGAAGGCTTCACAGAGCTCACTTTCAAAAATCATTGTTCACTGCCTTTCACTACCTCAAAAGTGACAAATTTCAATGTCATTCACAAAAACAGACCTCAAATAACTGACAAATCTCAACAATGCTTCACAGACAGAAAGCTGAATCTAGGGGTTGACGAAACCACATAAGGAACATATATATTCTCAGCTAATGCTTGATGTACAAAACATGATGCCAGATATTGTTTTTGGCTTTGTTTTGTTTTCACATATGCTATTTATCAATTATGAAACCTTTATGAGGTGCATTTTGTACTAATGTAACTTAGTACTTCCTACATTACACAAGGCAATTTGTCACTGTAGCAATACCTTACTGATTGCATTCATATGTTAATAACAATTCAAGGAAATTCAATTATATCTGAGATCTCTATATCTTCTCAGATATCTTAAGGATATAACTTTAATTTTCTCACATTTAAAATGCCTGTGTCTTGTAAGCAGTGGTGGTCAAAGTACACAGATCAAGTACTTGAGTAAAAGTACAGATACGTATACTAAAATATTACTCCAGTAAAAGTAAAAGTACTGCTTTTTCAATTTTACTCGAGTGAAAGTGCAAAAGTACTCCATTTTTTATGTACCTAAGTAAAAAAGTACTGATAGACAGATTTATTTTGCAATTTTATGTAGACTACTTTATTTAATTTTATATTAGCACATATTTTTATAATCCTACTGCCCAAAATAACCACTATATATAGTCAAGATATATATTTTGTTGATATGGACTACGTTGATGAGAGTGATGTAGTAATGTTTACTGTGAAGCTTACACTGCCATGTACCTGAGAGAAAACAGATTTCACCATCTAATTTTCACCAGGAAGAAAAAAGTGTTTTAGAACTTGTTGTTTTGCAGAACGTCAGTTATATATGACATGAGAATTGGGCCTGAAATTAGGAAGAACATTTTAAGGAAAATATAATGATATTTTCATAATGATTTTTCTTTCTTCTCAAACCTTGTCTGTGGTGTAAAAACACCCCTGGCCAAATGCCCCCAGAGGGCATCACTTCCCACTCTGATAATTACTGTAGTTACTATGTTCTGAACATCACATCCTTTCTTTTTCCCTCAGATGGAATCTATCTAGGTGGCTGAATAAAGATATTTGGACTTTATATCAAAACATTTCCTCAACTTAGCACCAGCAAGCTTGTTAGCTAGACAGTTAGCATCAGCTAACAATATTTACTTATTTTCAGTATGGTTATGAATAAACATTCATATCTGTCTACTCGGCTAGTTGATCTAAACAATATACAAATGTATACTGTTGATAAACAATATAAAAACAGACGTCACATAGGTCTAAATGCATAGCATTTAAAAAAAACTGCTAAAGTTACAACAGCGGGGAATATCAACGTGTGTATCTCCCCCGGGTCCACACCATCCTAACTCGTTCTTGCTCCGAGCGGGTCGCGAACCCGGGATACCGGCGCGGGAGGCGGGCGCTCTAACAAGGAACGCCAAAGGCTACAGCCTCTTGCATCAGTCGCTAGAGCGCCTCTTTTTGAGGTCAGGGGAGTGAGGTTTACACACAGCCCTTACTGGTATACATCCGTTACACGTGCATGAGTTATTTTATTTAATCGGTGTTATTTTAATGTTTTGTTTTTTGACCTAAAACATAACGTTAGAGACACTGATGTTGATCTGTCTGCATTCAAGCATTTCAGTGGGCTTAAATAGATCACCCTTTACAGCAGATTTAGTTCACAAACAACTGACAGTTTTGACCTAAATATTATTTTCAGTTACAACAATGAATCCTAAAATTTGACATTAGTAACGTACTTTTCACAGCATCAGTAGCGCGCGCTCACAAGATCTCCCGGTTCTTTACTTGTGAGTTCAGTTCACTGAAGAAGACTCGCTCTAAACGGATCATTTGAATCAGTGAGTTTTCGACTCGAGAACAGCTGCAATCGGATCGTTGCAGTTCGTGAATGAATCGTTTGTGGCGATTTGCGAACCGATTGAACAGGTTCATTTAAAATAATCAGTTTGTTCATGAATCATACACCGCTTCTGCGTCTCGGAGCACGTGATGTATTATAAGGAGTAACGATATGTTTTATGAAATGTAGTGAAGTAAAAAGTACGATCTTATGCTTTGGAATGTAGTGAAGTAAAAGTAAAAGTTACTCAAAATAAAACTACTCCAGTAAAGTACAGATACTTGAAAAATGTACTTAAGTACAGTAACGAAGTAGTTGTACTTCGTTACTGACCACCACTGCTTGTAAGCTACACAATATCTTCACAAATCTGAAGCAAACACTTACTAAGAAGCCCAAAAACAATTATCTATTTCATGTAGTACATTTTGGTTTTGTTATACTTTTTATAAAAAGCAGATCTGCTCTGTTGGTCTTCGATTTCAGAGTGCAAATGAGCATTTAACACACTAACATCAGAAACCACAAAAGGTTTTGTTGTGGCTGAAAGGCCTTCTGGTTCCTTCATTAAAAGCATCATATGTTTTAGTGGTGCTATATTGGTGCTATATTTTGAGAATATAAATTTGACTGATTTCAATGAGTTAGTTTAAAGCCATACGGACTCAATTAAAATACATTTTACTTTAGCTTGAAAGAGGGAATGTCTTTTCTCAAAAAAAAAGCATTTGCCAAAGTAAACTTTATTAACCTGAAGCAGCCTTGTTTGCATGATAATGCAAAGCATGTGATTTTTAACAGATGCTTGAGAGCACTAAACAGACTGAAGCTGATATCAAGTGGATAATAAAAAATACATTAGTTTTCATCATGAAATTCCAGAATTCCAAACTTACAAAGTAAAGATCTCAGATTCACCTGGTTTGCTCAAAGTGGTTCAAACTCCATCTCTAACCAGGAAGGAAGGATAAGGATAAATAAAGCTATATTACGTTTTATAAACTTGCCTTAAATGTCGCTCATTCTGTGTATCTCCCCAGAGTCATGTAAATCAAATAAGCTTGAAATGCTGAAAATGTCACGTGCTTGTTTACCACTGACTCTAAAACAAGACCTCACAGTTATTCTGGTTTAATTGGCAAATTTGTTTAGCAAAGCGGAAGTTTACTGAGTTGATAAAACATATATCCGGTTTAGATATTTATGTACTATAAGGATCAACTTCATTATCTCAGCAGAGACTATAGAGTTGGACAAGGGGTCTGGGCTTAAAATGTCTTATAGCATGGCCAAATAAACATCCCACCACATTCCTTACTTACACAGTTCATGGTGTACTATAAAGTGGGATGGCATTTGTGAGCAGAGGGTTTACAATTATGCATCTATTAAATGTAAAGCAGCATTCATTTTTCACCACTAAAAGAAACTGCTCTAGGACTTTACACATCTGTTCCATTCAAAAAAGTTTAATTATATAGTGGCTAAACACAATTTCAGAGTACAAAGCCCTTGATTATTAAAACGCAGATATCAGTAGTGGGTTCATTCCAAGTAAGTAAACTGCAGTGCTCAAACTGTAAATAGCTCTCTTGATTAAAAATGGGGCTTTGAGCAGGTCTGCAGGAGTAACACACCTTTAGAAAACAACACTGATGTGTTGGCTTACACCCTTGATGTTTTAAAGTATTTATAAAAAGTATTCAGAGCTATGGATTTTCCACTTGACTAAAACTATGCAAAATAGTTCTAATAAAAGCCTAAACACATGTGCCCTAGTGAAAACATTGGCAAGGTTTGCCTGAGTCTATTTATATAAATTTCAGTTAAGAGCTTGTGGTTTTACCAGTGGCAAATGCTGATGAAAGAGCTGCTTTCATGAGCAGAACAAGCCCTGAGAAAAGTCACGGCCTGGTATAATTTATTCATTTTCTATGCCGCAATCTTATATGCTAAAATGAAATGGTAAAATAAAACAAGATTTGAATTTCCTGAAGAAAATAAATGCTCTAAAGTGCTCCAAAACCTAGTGAGCTGCCTACTTAGAATTTTTAGTCATCATAGACATGTTTACAAGACAAAGTTTGTTCCAAATATATGGAACATTGTGCTATCTTATAGGATACCTTATTTAAACTGGATTATGAAATAGCAACAACAAGGTTATTGAAACTATTCATTCAAGATGGCAGGAGTCAAGATAAATTAATCGATTCAATGTAATCTCAAGACCAAGTAGTAAACATTTTACAAGGTGGATAATGCGTACAAATTTATACGACCTCGCTCATACGATTTTGTATGATTTCTGTGAGGGGTAGATTTAGGGGCAGGGTTAGGGGTGGTCATTCTTATGAATTCCTACAAATTTGCCACCTCATAAATTACATACGTTTTGAATTCATACAACCTTACTAATGAATTTGTAAAATTCGTGAAGAATTTGATACCTCATAAAATATGTACGAATTGCCTTGAGATTGGGTTGGTCGATTTTATTCTGCACGTAGTAAGTATGTTTAAGTATTGAGAAAATTAGCTAAATATTGGACCATATAATCATATTTGTGTCTATTATGTATTCATGCTTTTTGCTTAGCAACATGTTAACGTCAATCTACTGGAATCAAGTGTGAATGATCTGTTTTCTTCATAATTTTATGTCATTACAAGAACTTTGAAGACTATTAGAAAAACACTGTAAAAAGGTTTGCCAGCTTAGCTTGTTTCCCAGCCTGGTAAAGTTGGACTGGTTTGGTGTTGTGAATGTATTAAAGATTTTTTGGGACTTGATCAGACCAGCTTAAATCAGTTAAGACTAGCAAACCTCCTTAGGTAATTATTGTTTAAAAAATAAAATGATATGCAGCGGTGGAAAGAGTACAGAAAAATATACTCAATTAAAGTACCATTACCTTCCAAAAAAATGTAGTGTGAGTAGAGTAAAAGTACTTGTCCAAACAACTACTTGAAAATATAAAGAATAAGATAACTAAACTTAGATAATTTCTCTTACAATTTTAACATAAATGCACATTGTTCTATAAGGATGACATCATACCACACCTTTTACACATTTACTCGAATTTCTTATGCTGATAAAACCATTTGTAAAGAAAAATGCATTAAATAGCGAAGTATTTCTGGAGAAACTTTTTCAAAAGAAAGCAAACGCACAAGACTTTTCTAAGCCGCAGCGGTCTCTGTGATTCAGCAGCATCCACAACTGAATGGAACAAAAAGTGTTGAACTTGAAACTGTTTATGCGCGAGTGCACTTGCTAAATGAAGGCGGATTGTATAAAATGGATCAAACCAACTGCCAAATGAGCTGCAGTTTTATTACATCAAGCGCTGACACAGATGCAGTAGGCTATATTAACGCCACAGGTCATCAATGAGGTGCATATTGGTCCTCACATTGAGTACAAACGATTTGAGTAAATCGTTTTAGTGTTTCCAAAACACTTTTTCACAGCGCGCATCATGCGCTCAAACTCATCAAAAGTCAACAAGTTCAACCAGCAACAATGAGTTATCCAAGTGACTGCAGCAGAACGCACACGAGGGAGAGATGAGGCAGCGCACATCGAGCATCTCGGTGAGTGGGAATTTACCGAACGTGGCACTTGCGGGACTGAACGCAATACCCGCAACCTCACACCAAATTTCAGGCCTTGTAGATAGGCAAGCATATATACAAATCCTTTAGTAAGCAAAAATCCAACATTTACCTTAATATATTAGAGGAAGATGAATTGATGCTTGAAGAATGCAATTCTAGCAGCCATGGTAAAGAGCAGTTGGCGGTTAGTTTCCTATGCACAATTTAATTTGGTGAAAGTCACGAGACCGATTACTCTCTCTCTATCTAATCACGTTGATGGACAAAAATAATTAAAATAAGCATGTAACGACCACAAACGGAGGAAAATACCGATACATCACTTAAAATGTACTCAAGTAAAAGTACACAATTTTTAAACTACTCAAAAAAGTACAATTACTGATAAAACTACTTAATTACTGTAATGTGAGTATTTGTAATTTGTTATTTCAATAACAAATTGAAATAACATTTTATATTGAAATAACAAATCATATTGCTGAATGATATGTAAACCTCAGAAAAAAAGGTATTGAGAAGCCACTAACATTTAGGAGTGTGTCAAGCAAGCATTGCAAATGTGCCATGACCACAAACATGTATTTAAAATAGTCAGGGACAACTCTTATCTCTCTTGTGCCTCTAAACCATTGCACCCAAAAACAGGTCTCCTAGAACAACGAATCTAATGATTTTACCAGACCTGCATTCAGTCTACACTTAAGTGAGTGTGACAGTGGATTCAACCCAAATGCTTTCCAGCTTCAAACACTTTAACTGGAAAACAATGCATGCTCTCAGCAATTTCTGGGAGATGTGTGATCAAACATTGGTTCTATGCAAGTCTGTTGGCAAACAATGAGAGAGCACGTGTCTGTGGTTGCAGACTAGCATGCATTTATATCATCCGCCACCCAATTCTGACAGCAAGGTATGATCCAAACCAAAAAGTGCCGGCGGTCCTGTGCTATTTGCTTTTTTGGCCAATTACACATGAAAGACTTAAGTACAGGCTTGTCTTTCTGCACAGGTGTAGCTTTAAGTAAGAGGATGTTCAATCCACAAATGCTGCAGTAATAAATAAAAAGAACCACCCATTGGCTTCATTCCAAGCTGATTCTGGGACGTTGCCCTTAGGAGCAGTGAAACAAGTAGCCGCTGGAGCCAATAATCTGTAGGCAATAATAGAAAACGGAAAAATATGCTACGTAACATCATGATTCAATATAGATGTCTCGGACGGGAGTAATGTACCCATATGTCCTAAAGGTTTTGAGACTCAATCAAGCATTTTTATTAGTGGGCCGTGCAGGAACTACTTAAACGTGACAGTAGGCACGATGACGCTTTGAAGTGCATCTACAGTGATAACCATATTATAAAATATACTCTAATATTAAATATAGTCTTACTGTGGCTCAGTGGTAGAGCATTGCGTTAGCAGCGCAAAGGTTGAGGGTTCGATTCCCAGGGAACACATGTACTGACAAAAAATATGTATAGCCTGAATGCACTGTAAGTCGCTTTAGATAAAAGCTCACTAATCTATAATGGTAATATGGTGCCAACAACAATCGCAGTTAAAGTTAAGGTTATGTATACACTGAAGTTGGGCTCGGGTTGTTGTGCTGTGGGATGCAACCTGACCTCTGGAACGAATGTCTTGTCGAAAATAAAAGAAATTCAGTTTCCTAAAGATCATAGCAGACTGCAAGCATGGATCACCGCTGTGCGGAGAGAGTTATTAACTATACAAAGTTTGTATAATACCCAGCAAGGTGCAGTACTGTGAACGCTAACTGTTCCTGTCACTTGTTTTATTTTAGGTGCACCATCAGTGGACCCATGCCAGCCTGATTATGTTCCATCAAAGTTTGCACACAAAAACACCACTACTGATGGATCACAGAAGTTGGAGCGATACCAGAGGAGTCAGAGGAGATCATCTGTGGTTGAGCCCATGGATTCACCTTCCTTAGAGGGTTACCCAGGCTGACTCTGAAGAAGGATGCACTGCTGTGGGTACAGATCTGTCAATGGCAGACATTGACCAACTACAAAATAAAAAACATGGAATTAAAAAGAAAAATGGCTTCACTGGAGAAGAAACTGGAGTCTCAAGAAAAATGACTACAGGATCATATGTTTGGCAGTCTATCTGAATTTTTTTTTTTAAATGATGAAAAGCACACTATTTTTTACACTGGCCTACCATCTGCTTTTTCACCCTCCTCACTTACCTGGCATCAATATGGAATGCATCAACAACCATACTTACTTTCTTGTAGTCCTGATGAAGCTTTGTCTAGGCTTAACTCATCAAGACCTAGCTTTTCGCTTCAGAGTGAGTTGTGGAACTGTCTCAAACGTCTTTCATGAATGGCTCGATGTGATGGCTAAAGAATTACAATGCCTTGTCCGGTGGCCTTCCAGAAAATAAATCAGAAGAAATCTCCCCACCCTCTTCAAGCCTACAGGTTTCCAACAAATTTGATGTATAATAGACCGTACTGAAGTTTTCATTGAGAGGCCGACTAGTTTGCAAACACCAGCAATCACATACTCCCACTACAAATCACATAATACTGTGAAGTTCCTTGTTGGTATTAGTCCAACAGGAGCTATTACATTTTTAGCAAAAGTCTGGGGTGGTCGTACTAGTGACAAGGTTATAACAAAAAATTCTGTGTTGATTGACCTCATTGAACAAGGAGACCATGAAATGGATGATCGAGGCTTCAATTTTCCTGAATATTTTGCCACCAAATATGTCCGTCTTCATGTACCAGCATCTTCAAAGGGAAGAAAAGGATTAGGATTAGAGGCACGGGATTAGAGGTGACACACTCTAGAAAAATGTCACGAGTGAGAATCATCTCGGTTACGTATGTAACCCTCGTTCCCTGAAGGAGGGAACGGAGACGTCACGTCGGATGACCGACGAATTGGGATCTCGCCAGAGAGACCTATCCACTTCGAGTGTAACTAAACGAGCCAATGGACATTGGCATGCGATCATTGCATCCAGCTGCCGCTGATCACAGCGTGAGTATAAGAGGCAGCCGGTGCACCGCATTAATCATGTTTTCGCTGAGGAGCCGAGCCGGAGACCCGGCCGCCCAGCGGTGGTACAGCAACTGTGGCGACGGGACGTGACGTCTCCGTTCCCTCCTTCAGGGAACGAGGGTTACATACGTAACCGAGACGTTCCCTTTCAGTCGGTCACTCCGAGTCACGTCGGATGACCGACGAATTGGGATCCCTACCAAAGCGCCACAGGAGCTGCCCCTTCCAGCGCCCTGTGTAGACCTCCTGATCCTTCCTATAAGGCAGACGATAGGACCGGGCTACACAGAGAAGGTCGACTACTGCTGTCCCTAGAGCAACCCAACCAGTAGGACTTGAATAACACTGGGAAAGTGTGCCCTTCCACTTGGAAGAGGCACACTGCGGAGTCACCTCCTCCCAGAGGGGGTTAAGTGACATTACTCACGTGAAGTAACCCCGTAGGGCCCAATGCACATGGAAGTCTCTGTGATGGCTCAGGCTGCATCATTAGAGACGGCAGAACATGGTCTACCTGGGGAACACGGTTCTAATAAGCATACCGTGTAAAACACATATGGGATCCCAACAGGGTCACTCATATGGGCACTAGCCTCACACCAGATTTCAAGAATTCATTGGCTGAAAGGCCTGGCACCATACGTTCCGCCACGTCTGGGCACCGGAGTGCTGGAGGACTCGACAGGGTTTGCCCGGTTAGGGAACTCTCTGGAGAATAAGGCGTTTAGGGACGCCGCAAGCCGACTCTGAACAGGGCCTCTCAGTGCCACTACCCGTTTGAGGTGAGAACACAGGAGGAAACCGGTTCGACACGCAGGCTATAGAACCTAGCGAACGTGTTGGGAGTCGCCCAACCCGCAGCTCTACAGATGTCTGCTAGCGAGGCGCCACGAGCCAGCGCCCAGGACGATGCAACACCCCTAGTGGAGTGAGCACGCAACCTGAGCGGGCAGGGCACACCTTGTGCTTCATAGGCCAAGGTGATAGCATCCACTATCCAGTGGGCCATCCTCTGCTTGGAAACAGCCTTCCCCTTCTGCTGTCCACCGTAGCAGACAAAGAGCTGCTCTGAGGTCCTAAAGCTCTGAGTTCTATCCGTGTACTGTCGCAGTGCGCGTACCGGACAGAGCAAAGCTAGGGCTGGGTCTGCCTCCTCCGGGGGCAGCGCTTGCAGATTCACTACCTGGTCCCTGAAGGGAGTGGTAGGAACCTTGGGCACATAGCCGGGCCGGGGCCTCAGTGTTGCACTGGAGTCAGCCGGCCCAAACTGAAGGCACGAATCGTCGACCGAAAATGCCTGCAGGTCCCCCACCCTCTTGATCGAGGCCAATGCAGTCAGGAGTAGGGTTTTCATAGATAGAAACTTCAATTCGACTGACTGCAAAGGCTCAAAGGGGGCAGTTATTAGGGCTCTTAGCACCAAAGCCAAATCCCAAGAGGGTAGAGAGGGGGGCCTAGAAGGGTTCAACCTCCTGGCCCCTCTAAGAAACCTGACAACCAGATTGTGCTTCCCCACCGACTTCCCCTCTACGGGGTCGTGGTAAGCAGAAATAGCGGCCACATAAACCTTAAGGGTGGAAGGGGACAGCCTACGCTCCAACCCTTGCTGTAAGAAGGAAAGCACAGCTCTGATCGAGCATCTCCGGGGGTCCTCCTGGTGGGAGGAACACCATTCGACGAACAGGTTCCACTTCAGATTATAGGCCCGTCTCGTGGACGGTGCCCGTGCTGAAGTGATAGTGAGTGCTACCTCCTGGGGTAGGTCAGCTAGAACCTCCGCGTCCCATCCAGGGACCATACGTGGAGTTTCCACAGGTCCGGGCGCGGGTGCCATAGGGTGCCCCGTCTCTGAGAAAGCAGATCCTTCCTCAGAGGAATTGGCCAGGGAGGGGCTGTCGCGAGGAGCATGAGTTCCGGGAACCAGGTCCTGTTGGGCCAATATGGAGCCACTAACAAGACCTGCTCCTCGTCCTCCCTGATCTTGCACAGTGTCTGTGCTAGTAGGCTCACTGGGGGGAACGCATATTTGCGCAGGCCCCGGGGCCAGCTGTGTGCCAGTGCATCCGTGCCGAGCGTTGCCTCGGTTAGGGAGTAGAACTCTTGGCAGTGGGTGGTTTCTGGAGATGCAAACAGGTCGACCTGGGCAGCTCCGAACCGTCCCCAAATCAGCTGAACCGCCTGGGGATGGAGTCTCCACTCGCCTGGAAGTGCTGCTCGGGACAGCTCGTCGGCTGCCCGATTGAACACTCCTGGGATGTGGATGGCACGAAGGGACCTCAGATGCTTCTGACTCCAGAGGAGGAGGTGGCGGGCGAGTTGCGACATGCGACGGGAGCGCAAACCGCCTTGCCGGTTGATATACGCAACGGTCGCAGTGTTGTCCGTACGGACCAGAACGTCCTTGCGCTGAAGGCGCCCTCTGAGACGGCTCAGGGCAAGGCGTACTGCTAGCAACTCGAGGCAATTGATATGCCAATGCAGTTGGGGACCCGTCCAAACCCCTGATACTGCGTGCCCATTGTACGTGGCTCCCCAGCCTGTGGATGAGGCATCTGTGAATACCACAGCATGCCTGGATACCTGCTCCAGGGGCACTCCTGCCCGAAGGAACGAGGGATCTGACCACGGCCTGAAGGTCTTGCGGCAGGCCGGTGTAATCTGAACCCGGTAAGTGCCGCGTTTCCACGCCCACCTCGGGATTCGGCCATAGAGCCAGTGCTGAAGCGGTCTCATATGGAGCAGACCGAGCGGAACTGTCACCGCGGCTGCAGCCATATGCCCCAGGAGCCTCTGAAAGAGTTTCAGTGGAACCGCCGTCCTGCCTGATAAGGTCTTGAAGCAGTTCAGCACTGACTGAGCACGTTCCTGGGTGAGGCGTGCTGTTTGGTTGACCGAATCGAACTCCATGCCGAGAAAAGAGATCCTCTGCATTGGCACGAGTTTGCTCTTTTCCCAGTTGACCCGAAGGCCCAGCAGGCTGAGGTGCTTGAGCACCAGGTCCCTGTGTGCAGACAACTGCCTGCGAGACTGTGCGAGTATGAGCCAGTCGTCGAGGTAGTTGAGAATGCGCACACCTTGTTCTCTCAGGGGGACAAGGGCCGCCTCCACGACTTTGGTGAAGACGCGAGGCGACAGGGACAGCCCGAAGGGCAGGACCTTGTACTGATACGCCTGTCCCTCGAACGCGAAACGCAGGAATGGCCTGTGTCGCGGGAGGATCGAGACATGAAAGTACGCGTCCTTCAGGTCGATCGCTGCAAACCAATCTAGGGGACGGACGCATCCAAAAATGCGTTTCTGCGTCAACATCTTGAACGGCAGCTTGTGAAGTGCACGGTTCAAAACTCGCAGATCCAAGATCGGTTGTAACCCACCACCTTTCTTGGGCACAATGAAGTAGGGGCTGAACAACCCCGACCTCATATCGGCTGGAGGGACCGGCTCTATCGCGTCCTTCGCCAGTAGGACTGCGATTTCCGCACGCAAGACAGGAGCATCGGCGGGTTTGACTGAAGTGAACCGGATGCCCCTGAACTTGGGGGGACGCCGGGCGAACTGAATCGCATAGCCGAGTCTGATGGTCCGTAGGAGCCACCGAGACGGACTGGGGAGCGCTAGCCAGGCTCTGAGAGACCGTGCCAGCGGCACCAACGGAGTCACCGACGTACCCGTGGTGGGGCAGCGATGTGGAACACAGGGACCCGGCCCGGGGCCTGTGACGGCCTGGCCTGTGATGGCAGGGGGCGGGGTCTGGGTGTGTAGTGTAACACTCACCTGATTCCTCCTCGTGTGGGGGGAAACACAGGAGCCCGGCTTGCGTGTGACGACTTGTAGCGGGGGCTTGAGTGCTACTGCCCTTACCCGGTTCCACAACTGGGCAGGAGGGGTGCTCTTGGGCAACCCCCCACTGCCTGGCGAGAGAGGAGGAGGGAAGTGATCCCGTGATGCACGGTACACCACTCTCCTCCTCTTGAGACCCAGAGACTGAGGAAACTGCTCTTTTATTGAAGTTTTGGGTACCGCTGGCTGCTGGGCCAGCGGCGGAACACAAACAAAACGAAACAAAAGATTCTCCACCCGGCCCTCCTCCGGGGGAGGGAGTGGTGCGGTCACCATCTCCCAACGAGCAGTTCCCTCCATCTCTGGGTTGCCCGTCTCAGGGCCTCTTGCACTTGCGCTTTTCGCCAGGTTTGGCAGGGGCCTGGACGGGCTGGGCGTCCTGCCTGTGACCGGCTCCACGACGCCGCACGGTGGAAGGCTGCTGCCGCGGCGTGGGAGCGGGGGCGGCCAGAGGGGGGCGCCCACGGCGACGAGCAGGCTGAGGGGCTGCAGCCGGAGTGGAAGCAGCAGCGGGTTTCCTCCGGCGCATGATGAGTTTGATCGCCTCAGTCTGCTTCTGTGCTGCCGAAAACTGCTGGGCACAGCTCTCGACAGCGTCGCCGAAGAGGCCGGTCTGTGACACGGGAGCATTCAGGAACTGTACCTTCTCCTGCTCCTTCATGTCAGTGAGACACAGCCAGAGATGGCGCTCCTGGACCACAAGCGTGGACATCGCACGACCCAGAGACTGTGCGGTCACCTTCGTCGCTCGGAGCGCGAGGTCCGTCGCAGCACGCAGCTCATGTAGAACCGCCAGGTCGTGCCCACCCTCGTGCAGGTTTCTCAGTGCTTTGGCCTGATGGACCTGCAGTAACGCCATGGCGTGTAGGGCAGAAGCCGCCTCCCCACAGGCTCTATAAGCACCGCCAGTGAGGCCTGACGAATACTTACAGGCCCGTGAGGGGAGACACGGTTCACCCCGCAGAGTGGAAGCGACTGTTGGACACAGTTGCATGGCCACAGACCGATCCACAGAGGGGATGCCCGTGTACCCCAAAGCGGCTCCACCATCGAGGGTGGTGAGGGGGGAGGAGCCACAAGATTTATTTCGGGCAGTAAAAGGTGCCTTCCATGATCTTGTAAGCTCCTCATGCACTTCCGGAAAGAATGGCACCGGAGGGGGGCGCTGAAAACCAGCACGACCGCCCCCGAGAAACCACTCGTCCAACCTAGAAGGGTCGGGACGCGGTGGAGGATTCCACACGAGCCCGACGTTCTCGGCGGCCCGGGAAAGCATAGCCGTCATCTCTGGGTCTGGCTCGGACAACGCTACCACACCCGAAGGGGGCAACACAGCCGAGTCGTCATCCCCGGAGAGAGAGGGCTCGCCCTCCGATGCAGCGATCGACATCCGGTCATCAGGGGGAGCACCGAAGGAAATGGGTGGGGTACCCCACTCTGTAGAGGCCCCAGTCCGAACCAACTGTACCCCCGCCGGCTGCGGAGTGCTTGAGGGGTGAGGAACTCCACTTGGGGAAGCCCTCACCGTAATCCTCAAATCACCTCTGACTCCACCGGATGCTGTGCCGCCCCGTGTGCCAGGGCGAACGCCAGATCGCGGCAGAGGCAGAGGGACCCCGCCATGTTTGACACAACGGAGTCTATTGCGCAACTCCGAGATGGTCATGTCCCAACAAGAAGAACATAAACCATCCACGAAAGCTTCCTCAGCGTGCTGAATGCCCAGACATGTGAGGCAGCGATCGTGACCGTCCTGAGGTGCCAGAGATCGACCGCACCCAGAAACGCACGGGTGATAAGACATCTTTAAAAAGACGCGATCACCCGTGTACTCTTTCAGAGAAATATGCTCTTTCAGTGCTGAAGCACGCAGGGGAGCTGGCCACCGCACACTCCTAGTGTGACTGTCTTCACGGGAACCGTTTCTCTTTCCTCCCGTGAGACCGCGACCACCGCTGCTGTGCTGTAACGCCCGCACTCGCTCGCTAGTCTCTTCACTCGCAGGGTAGGAGAGCAGTAGTGATACACCACCGCTCGGCTCCGAAGCGAAAGGATGATTAATGCGGTGCACCGGCTGCCTCTTATACTCACGCTGTGATCAGCGGCAGCTGGATGCAATGATCGCATGCCAATGTCCATTGGCTCGTTTAGTTACACTCGAAGTGGATAGGTCTCTCTGGCGAGATCCCAATTCGTCGGTCATCCGACGTGACTCGGAGTGACCGACTGAAAGGGAACCATGTGGAAAGGGCCATAGGAAAACTGAAGTCATTCAGAATTCTGCGGAACACCCTGTCAGTCAGCATGGTCAAACGGAGAAATGATAACAGTCTTTGCACAATACATAAAATATGAATTGTTTGTGCAGCACTTTCAAATCTGGGGAAACAACTCGTACCAAAATGAAACGGGACTGAACCACAAATTAATTTGATATGAGATAACTTTTGTAAGAATTTTTTTTAAATGAAAATACATGAATTATAATAAACAAAAATATGCATTATAATATTTGTAGCGTTGCACTTGTGTATCACAATGTTTCACATAGATTGTAATTATAAAACAAAATTATATATTCAATAATGAACACTAATAACAGTTGATTAACTGATTTATTGATTAATGAATAAAGAACAGTAGAATACGATTCATGCTGTTTTTAACGTATTTAATATAAAAAATTAAAGGCCGGAACAACCAATGCTTTCTTAAGAAAAAACACACACCCTTTTTCTTGTTAAGACTGATTTCAGATCAACACTATAGAGCTGCTTTTGAGACCATGTTTATGTAGCGGTCACTCAACTGCAGTCTTCCCTCCACAAATTCACAAACAACTTTTGGTAGCATGTGTTTAAAGTAAAAGCTACGTAGCCTTTGCATATATGTGGTGACAAAACCATTGTCATAAGGCACATCAAGCTCCAGGTGCTATCCTGGGGTCCAAATAACAAGACAGGATGTTTTCAGCCCGAGACAGTGCATCCCTAACTGTAACTGCCTGTAGTAACCTCTGTAATATTATTATTATTAATCAATATAATAATTGCTAAAATACTCCCCTTCTTAGTTACCCGTGACCAAACACTTGGTTTTGAAGTGACAGATGGGCCACTCTGGAGTCCATCCTGGACACACTGCTACACGGTATTCAAAATCGTACCCACATGACTACCTACCTCTGCATTGACCGTTGCTGCATAGATCCAAATAGACATATTATCAAAGGGATAAATGCCAGTATTGAAAAAGCTTATTAAAATACTACTGTACAATTTAACATTAGCTGTCTTGTTTAGCTAGCCAGCCATACTTACCCTGCCATACAGGTGCAATGCTCACTCTGGACTTTGCCCAACTTCTACGCAACTATCCAGGCGGAGTAGCTCTTTGAAAGCATCTAACCAGCTTTGATTTCCCCATAAACAACACAGATACTTCCATTTGTGTAGGTTAGAATGCTTTTAACTTTTCCGGAATGAAAATAGTTATAAACATCCAAGCTGTGATATGCCTTGAACGCCTCCCTTGTATATACACATTCCTTCTCTACTAGGTATTCAAAGATGTGTACCTGACTGACCGTTAAATCAGACAGGTCTATAGAAAAAATGTATTGTCTCAACATTTTGTTGAATGGGTAGACCCTGGTAGTAACGTTAACCTCGTCACATTTAAGTTTGTCGAAGTAAAGTTTTTTTCTTCTACTGGCAACTCAAAACCATATTGGCTAGACATAGTTTACATTTTTTTGTTAATTTACTTCCCTCTCTCTCATTAATCTCTGATTTACTTGTTATTTATTTTGCTTATTATTATAAATAATATACTCTAAAAGGGACTTTTAGCGCTGTTGTTATTGATTATTTGCGGAAGTTTACCGGAAGTTAAGTTTGGGCCACAAAAGAGCGCATGCGCACTAACATTTGTTTATGTTGTTGCCATTGAAACCGTCTATACACCCGTTTATGCTCCTTGGCACCAAGGCAAGTGCACCCGGAGGCTTGGTCAGCAAGTTAATTAAGCTTCCAGAAAAAGCCAAGAGTGACACAAAGCCAGATGGCATGTCATCACCTGTATCATTAGTATGATATGATATGTCATTATGACCTCACTGTTGAAGTGCTTCTTAATATCAAAGCACAGCCACAAGCAAAATTGTGGCTGTGACAGTAGAAGGATGGAATGATTGGTAAACTTAGATGGCATGGTTAAACCTAACTGATGGTGTGGTTGAAAGAGGGATACATTACAGTTATTTCTGGATAGTGAGATCACCCTCATAATCCCTGATGTGGGATATCACTGGCTGGTCTAGACAGCTAATGTGGAAAAAAAGTTAATGTCATCCATGTCTTTCTGTTTGTAAACTCTTGAAATGTCCTCATTGAAGTCAAAGGACCTGACCTAGAAATACAGTTCATATAAACCACTCAACTCTATTACAAGGATCAAGGAATGTTGTCCAGGGAAATGTTGCCTGTTTCTAATGTTTATGATCTTCTTAAACTCACACCTTTGGTGTACATATTAATGACTGCTAAAACAAGCAATTTTCCCCTTAAATCACCACTTGGGAGTGCTTTAAGTTTCCAAAGGGTCCAGAGTGCAGGGCTGCCAATGTGTGGGAAGTGCAGATGAGAAAATTGAGTTACCTTCTCTACTGAGACAAAGGCCCATCCGTTATCGGACAAGCCCATGCCACACACCTCCCAGAAGATCTAGATGCCATCAAACCCCAGTCAGAAAGTTGACTAAGTCAGTCATCAGGAATTGGAAGTTATCATGTACATGGCATGGCATGGAGAGGAATGGATGATTCCCCTAATTTTTCACGTAACTCTTTGTCAAAAGTCAAACTTAACTACCATCCAAGTGGCTGAAAAGAGATCTGGGAGTATAGGAAAAGGATGACAGGTAGCTTTAGGAATTAAATAATTGGCCTGTGGTTTGGAACTGAGAGGAAACTAGATAGGACACATTGTAAAAGCTTGGGAAACATGCAAGAAAAACATTAGGGAGGTAATGGCTGATGTTCCCACTAGGGCAATTGCAGCAGGGCGTACTTAATTACAGTGCAGGTGACAGCTGAATGCTTGGCGTTAAATTCTTTGACTTTCACTGGCACTCCAAACAGTAAGTCAAAGTAGTGTTGTCAAAAGACCCGGTACTTCTGTATGAAGTCGGTACAAAAAAATGAAAATGTCACAGCACCAGGTTTTTTCAAGTACCGGTGGTACCGAGTACCCGGTCAACCCGGTTCTTGACCCGTACAGCCCTATGATTTCCACGATAAGACGGAACGGACGGAATCTTGGAATTCAGTTATAAAAACGGAATTTACAGTTAAACACGGAATGTCATGGAATTTGTCCACGTTTAGATGAATTAATGAAAAGTAGGTCATTACACTTAAATCAAATCGCCATATGGACTAGTATATGTAAATATTATGCCACAAAAGTTAATTCAAATATTAATCCTGCATTTTCTGTATCTCTGTGTGAATGAATTAATGAATGAATGAATGGCAGAGATGCGCCGTTGTGTTAACTACAAAGACTGAAGCGTGCCTGACGCTCGCAGTGATTTCAGCATCTGTATATAAACACATAAATAGCATATCCAGAACTGCTCTGAGAGTCACTTCATGAGCATTTTACCCAGTGGCGGCTGGCCAATAGAGGGCGTTAGGGCGCCGCCCTCCCTAAACCAAACACACAAAATAATAATTATATAAATTATTTAAATTTATATTTGTATGATGTGATATATTAGAAAATATTCTGTGAAAATATTCTGTGCCTGTCAGCACGTCTCAATTTCAGCTGAGGGGCGATCGAGAAATCGCCCACAGGAGGTGGGTCTTTGTAGAATGTAGTCAAATCCTGATTCAAGATATAAATATATTCAAGATGTGACATAAAATTTAGCCAATCAGCGTCCTCAAATCTTAACTGAAATGGGCGATTTTTCTGTCGCCCCAAGCAGCTAAAATCAAGGCTGGTCTCGTGGTCTGTAGTGGCACAATTTTCAATTACGTGACATTGGCGGACTCAGGTGTTATTAATTCCGGACACGAATCTAACTCTGTACAATCTCTACTCCAATGTCCGTTTGAGAGGAGAACTTTGGCAGAAAAACTGAAGGTAAAGGAGCTGGGTCCAGATCAGCCTGGCGGTTTGATTTATTGTGAAGAATTGTTTGTGAAATTGTTTGCTGTGCCAGTGTACCACAGCCCCACCTAAAAAAAAAATTCACCAGCCGCCACTGATTTTACCGTTTCATTTGAGTAAAACAAAATGTCAATTTAAAGGTATTTACAGCAACCCGTCAAAATAAAAGTTAGTTTTTACTTAAAAGACATTATTCCAGAAATATATTACTATTATTTAGTAGAATGTATGTGATACTACTACTACCGTTGAATGAAATTAATACAACTTTATCTTTAAGAAATAATCTCACAATGTTTCTTCCATGTTTTAATAGTAAATCCCGTTTATTTACCAAAAAAATAAAATGTGTTTAAATTTCATTAATTAAAGACGAATTAATTTGGACGAAACTTATTTACTGTTTTTCAGACTTTTATTACTTGCAGAAAAACTTTACTGTGTGGAAACACCATTTTAAATAAGTATAAAAAATTGCAGTACTTTTTGTACATTTTCTTCTTGTTTGACTTTATTAATAAAAATAGTGTGTTTTTCTAATTAGCATGTTTTTGTGTTTTTCTTTGGTACCGAAATTGGTACCGAGAACCATGGATTTTCACTGGTACTGGTACAGAATACAGACATTTTGGTACCGTGACAACACTAAGTCAAAGTAAGCTATAGTTACAGGCTGACATAATACCTGGCTTCTGTGCAATGCCCAGAGGCAGCGGTAATTGTATTCAAAGCTAATTTCCATGTTCTTCCCTGACAATTCTTGGGTGAGATTTAAAGGAATCGTTCAGAGAGAACGGGACCAAAAAGGGACCTTTTCTGTGTAGCTCTCAAATCTCATTTGGGTATATTAACATTTGCCCCATTAGAAACACTTTGTGCCAAATTTGACGTCAGTGGCAATCAATCATGGAGCTGATTATAATGAAATTAGAGAGCTATAGGGATGTAAAGATGAACCATGAGCCAGTTGAAAATCGATTCAAATATGTGACAATTCAAATCTGTTGAGACGCCAAACAAATTGCAATACAATTGGCCAGTTGTGCAAACACAGCCAGTTGTGTCTTAAGGGATTAAACGGACAGGACAAACCACATTACTTCTTATATTTCAAAAGAGATTCATGAGTGAATACAGCTTAATAGATCTCCGGCTGTCTAAGATGTCATAGTAAAAACAACAGTAAAGATAAAGAAAAATCACTTACAGTTCTTGAATGGAAAATGCTCAGATAATCTTAAATACTGAAAGCACTCTTTGTTTGTTGTTTGTTATATGTGAATATGCTCCTCTTTATTATTTGCTACTTGCTTGTATGTTTTGAAGTTATATTAGTTTAAAATTCTTAACATACGACAGTTTTAATTGTTTTTTTTATTTGTAATTATTTTAAAAAGTACTTAATTACTTATATAAGGATATTTAAATGTAAGGATTTTAAGATTCTCAAGTCAGTAAACTAATTAATAAGGGGGGGAAAGTAGATCAATAATCGTTTTCGGATCGTGAGGTGACTAAAGATTCCCACCCCTAGTGGCAAAATGCTAATGTTTCATGTTGACCTCAACAGGAAACGGCTTGGGGCACTTTCAGAAGTAAAACTTTGCAGGATGTTTTCATTCGCTTAGAGCTGTGTTACACACTGCATGAAAGGTCATTTTCAAAAATCTATAGATGGGGCACTTTAAATGGAAAGCGCACAGACGAAGCCTTTATTTTGTTTACATTAAGATATTTATTTTGTGTAACTGACTTTTCAATGTACATTGAAAATTTCAATGTAGTTTTGTTATATTTAAATTTCACAACGAAATGTGCAGCAATAGCCTAATAAAATGACACCTTTTCATTTACTGTATAATGTCTTCAGTGTCATTTTGTTACCCAAAACCTTTGAGAAAATCGCATCATGAAATCGACAATTGAAATCAAATTGTGAGTTGAGTGAATCGTTACATCCCTAGAAAGCTACAGTGGACATAATTTTGAGTAGATAATAACCCATAAAAATTGGTAGCTTTATAATACTTGGAATATAGTCTACAAATACAGTTGAAGGCAAAGATAACTTTTTTTTTTTATTAACAAAGACTGAAACTTTAGCCTGTCCCAAACCTGCAGTGCTTTGCAGGAGGGCTTTCTCAAATATGTCAAATCTCATTGAGACACCAGAAGTTTGAGACCATGGGAGCCTTGGCGAACTCAAGTTAAAGGAGTCTTAAATTCTGGTGTGTGTTTCCAACTGACAGAACAATGATTAAAAACACAGCTAGGACATGAAATAACAGATTCCATCACTTCTTTTGTGCTAACATTGTGTGAGAATAAGCACTCAACAAACTCTCTGTGGTTATGTTACAAAGTTTGTAAATTCATAGAAATGGTCTTTGAAGAAGGAAATACTGCCTGCAGCATCAATAAGATCACAAAAATGCCTTATTATAATACCTTACAAATATTTTCTAATACCTTTCTAATACCTAAAGTAGCTCATGTTAACAACAAAGTGACAGAGCATCCAGACCATGCATGCAACCAAGGTAGGAAATGGGATACTAATACCTTCAGGTGTTTTTGCTGCGGGTTATATGTCTTGCAGAAAACAACTGATAGATAACTTCATATGCATGTTTCAGCAAATTTAACCAATGGTTCAAATTGCCAGGACAAGCACATACATCTCTAACATCATTTTTCTGAAAGAACTAATTACAAAGAATGTCCAGCATTTGCAGTGTTGTAAATATATAACCAGCTGACCAAGAGACTTGAGTATTAAGAGAATGAAGCAGTCCCTCGAGGGTTTTTGCGATTCTGCGATCGCTGAATTTTAGGGCTGCAGCGATTCGTCGACGTCATAGATTACGTCGATTATAAAAATACGTTGATCGGATGGAGTGCGTCGACGTGTCACACCTTTAGCCACGCCCATTGAGCAAATCTGCAGTTATCCCTACATTGTAAAAAAAGTCTGTAAAAATACAATACATTAAACCATAATAATTTGAATGAATTTTCCATATTATAATTTCCCACGAATGTTGTTCATGTATTTATGTCATCATTTAGTGAGACGGCAGATGCTGAAAACACCGCATCACACGTTATTCAGTATGTATGTGTGCAGTAAATGAAACCGCACGTCTGTGTCATTCATTAACAGAGATGCAGAACATGCAGGATTCATATTTAAAGTGTTTTTGCAGCTTAATATTTATAGATACTAGTCCATAGCGCGAGTCGATTTAAGTGTACTGACCTACTTTTGATTAATTCATCCAAACTTCGACACATTCCGCGTTATACGGTAAATTCCATTATATGACTGCATTTCGCGATTCCGCCCGCATTTTCCGCATCGCGGACATCATAGTGGATTGTGATTTATTGCAACTTCAGCAACGTCTACTGCTGCCTTACCTTTGAGAGACAACTGATGCGTGATCACTGAGGCAGCTCCAGTTCAAGTGCTTTAGGTGTGAGACTGCCTTCAGTTTTCCGCGTTGATTGGTCGGACTCGTGACTCTCTACATATCAGATGAGCGGTGGGCGGAGATTGCTCTAGGCCACAGAGTGTTGAGCTCAGACAGGCTGCATCGAGCCAAATAGTGCATTTAAACATTAAATAATTGCACCTGTATTATTTATTCACCAATAAATAATGTCACCTGTAAATAGTATGTTTGTTTGCATAATAAAAAATAAAAAAAATTATTATCGGCAAATCTGTTTTGAAAATGGCCGAGGCCAGGCCGATAATCGGTCAACCCCTACTTGCATGGACAAAAGCACACAAAGTAAGGTCAAAATGACAATTTCTTAACTTAAATAAGTTAAAATGTCTTGACTGATGTAAAGAGTTGGGATGTGTCAAATGTGTGTCGATGTGAGTCATGTTTTAAAGGGACAGCAGTCAAAGTCAAAGCCACCATGCAGAGCTCCGCACTACTCATTAAGATCTTTTATTTGTATCACCGTTGGCTTAGAAACTGTTGGTAAGGTTATCTTTGGAAGGATCAGAAAGGGATGGACCAAATATTCACGGATATCAAGCCAATATCCAGGTTCTTTGGGTAGGGGTAAGACTTTATGAAAAGTGTCCACAACTTTAAAGGCCAATTGATGTGCTCTGGAAGACTATCCTAGATGGTTTTTGACCCAAAGTAAACCTATTCTTCACATTAAAAACAGCTGCAGTTGTCTCAGACACATGTCCCAATGTCTTGCCCGTGATAATGACATTGAACCCACAAATACCAATATGATTTAAATTTGCCCAGCTTAATATGATAATAAAATAATAATACAATTTGTAAATCAAAAACAGATTTATAAACAATGCTTTCTGCTTTGAATTTTGCATGATGCTTCACATCTGTGTCATCAATAATCAAAATAATTAGGAACCATAATCTGACATGGTATCAGCAATCTTCTTTGAAATTAAAGATGAACTCATTATTCTTTCTTAATGCTTAAATGAGAACAAATTACTTAGGGAAGTGAGGGAACAATTACATCTTAAAAGATAAGTTCCAGGTTCAAGACAAGTTCGACAGCAGCTGCAACCACATCTGTACATTAATTCTGACTAGTCCCTTCGTTTGTCCAAACAAGCAAATATTGTGTTTACAGTAATGTTCTTACACAACAAGTGTTCACGGAGGTCTATAGCTGGATGATCATTGTGTGAATGTTTTGATGAAGTGCCTGTGGTTTCTACTGCTATGAAAGCACCAATAAGATATGCTTTAATGGAACAAAAGTTGTAGGTTAACCTGCATCTCAATACTGTGCCTTGCCAAAAAGGCCCCTGTGGAGTTTCTATGTGTGAAGATTTAACATTGAAGAGCACTCAAGAGTAGCCAAGAGAATAGTTGTCAAAAAAAAAGAACTTTCCATTGGTTTTTTTGCACACAATTTGAGCTTGAACAAGTGACTTTAAAAGCCTACGAGTGTCGGAATCTCCCTCTCTGCAATTTACTAAGGTGATTTGATGATTCCACAGAAGTTGCAAAAAACAAACTGAGTAATTGTGGTCGGGAGGTGTGACCTCCAAGCTGAAGAATTATTGGTGGAAATTCTAGGAAATTTCAGTTGGGAAACATGTTCATGTCAGAGCTAAGGAAAGCAATGATTAAAGCACTGTTGAGCACGCCCATGACAAGAACGTACAAGAAAATTAATAGGATGCAAATTCCAATTGGACATTTCCATTTTAAGGCATGGAAAAGTAAATGACATGAGAATTGACGTCTTTAGGGCAGTTAATTTAACATGGGACAGGACCTGAGCTTCCACAGTTCATGAATCACACTTACTTCAGTTTCCACAGTTTAGTGGTCGATGTCACAGGGTATGTGAATGGAAGCCCTGTTTCTTCGCCTACTTAACCAGCAGGCTAGAATGTGGCTTGCAGTAATTATACACATAAGTCACATCCTGCAGGAGCCTGAGTCTTCACATCATCCCGACTTTTAGCTGACATCATCTCAGCAGACATGCTGAGACTACACACTGTCTGTGTTTAAAGTTGGTCTACCACAAGTGTAGGACTGTGTACTTTCAGTTGTTAAATGATACCAAACCCCCGATGATTTTCACATGTACTCTGCACATATCTCAGCATGCTTACATTACACAATGACAACCAAAAAACAAGACAGGTTCTGTAAAATAATATTGGCTTACAATAGCTTAATCTAGAGGGGAAAAAAGACAAATCTTGGTAACACTTTATTTCGACTCCACTTTAGACAGTCTACTAACAGTAAGTTACTTTGCAAGTATGTCAACGTATTCTACTAACCCTAACCCTACCCTAACAGTCTACTCTGAGAGTTAGTAGATTGTAGTTACAAATTAATGAGAATTAGTAGACATGTAGTTACAAAGTTACTTATAGTAAGTAGAATGTCTAAAGTGGACTATCAAAATAAAGCCTAACCCAAACCTTAAATCAAAAAATTATTTTAATTATACTTTATTAATTTACTTATTAAATTAAACTTATTTTTAAGAAAATATATATATATAAAGAAAACGGAACAGCTTCTTGAAATTTTAGATAAATACACATAAACTGTATACACTCACTGGCCACTGTACCGGGTTGGACCCCCTTTTGCCTTCAGAACTGCCTTAATTCTTCGTGGCATAGATTCAACAAGGTGTTGGAAACATTCCTCAGATTTTGGTCCATATTGACATGATAGCATCACGCAGTTGCTGCAGATTTGTCGGCTACACATCCATGATGTAAATCTCCTGTTCCACCATATCCCAAAGGTGCTCTATTGGATTGAGATCTGGTGACTGTGGAGGCCATTTGAGTAAAGTGAACTCATTGTCATGTTCAAGAAACCAGTCTGAGATGATTTGAGCTTTGTGACATGATGCATTATCCTGCTGGAAATAGCCATCAGAAGATGGGTACACTGTAGTCCTAAAGGGACAGACATGGTCAGCAACAATACTCAGGTAGGCTGTGGCATTTAAACGATGCTCAATTGGTACTAAGGGGCACACAGTGTGCCAAGAAAATATCCCCCACATCATTACACCACCATTACGCCTGAATCGTTGAGACAAGGCAGGATGGATCCATGCTTTCATGTTCTTTACGCCAAATTCTGACCCTAACATCTGAATGTCGCAGCAGAAATCGAGACTCATCAGACCAGGCAACATTTTTACAATCTTCTATTGTCCAATTTTGGTGAGCCTGTGCCAGTTGTAGCCTCCGTTTCCTGTTCTTGACTGACAGGAGTGGTACCCGGTGTGGTCTTCTGCTGCTGTAGCCCATCTGCTTCAGGGTTCGATGTGTTGTGCGTTCAGAGATGGTATATTCTGCATACCTTGATTGTAACGAATGGTTATTTGAGTTACTGTTGCCTTTCTATCATCTCTAACCAGTCTGCTCATTCTCCTCTGACCTTTGACATCAACAAGGCATTTTCGACCACACAACTGCCGTTCACTGGATATTTTCTCTTTTTTGGACCATTCTCTGTAAACCCTAGAGATGGTTGTGCGTGAAAATCCCAGTAGATCAGCAGTTTTTGAAATACTCAGACCAGCCCGTCTGGCACCAACAACCATTCCACGCACAAAGTCACTTAATTCCTCTTTCTTCCCCATTCTGATGCTCGGTTTGAACTTCAGCAAGTCGTCTTCACCACATCTAGAGGCCTAAATGCATTGAGTTGCTGCCATGTGATTGGCTGATTAGCAATTTGTGTTACCAAGCAATTGAACAGATGTACTTAATAAAGTGGCCGGTGAGTGTGTATATTATGGGTGTCAACGTTAACGCGTTAACACATGCGATTAATCTAAAACTTTTAATGTGTTAATTCTTTTTTACGCAAATTAATAGCATTATAAGGTTTGACCCCAACTTCTTGCTGTCATCGCTGTGCTGAAGGCTATCTGTCGTTGTGTGATGAGGGTACAGCGAATCAGTGTTGCCAGAGTAGCAGCACAACAAGTGGCTATTTTGAAAATACATGAAACTTACAGAGCCTTGTACTGCATTTGTTTACTCGTCTAAATTTTGTATTTGTATTTGCAATCAAGTCATGGACAATACATGTGCATAGCACTTGATTTCTTTGTTTAAATATTTTTACATGATTATAACAAATCTAAAAAAACTGAGCGACCACATTGCTACATTAAACTCTGTAAAATGTTAAGTTAGTCGCAGTGCCATGCACTTAATGCCTCATCTGCGGTCGTTCAAGACGCACATTAATACTGACTTAGACGCACGTTAACTGCATGACTTCATTGGTGCTGGCGCAACTATAGGTTAAAGAGATATGAATATATATATAAAATATGGGTACTCAAGTTAACAGGTTGAAGTTGTCACATTTATGATCTGTTTTAGTTAAGTTTCCTGTGCTTCCGTCATCTTTAGTTAGTTGCCCTGATTAGTTTATTTTCTCCACACCTGTTTCTGTTTCTCCTAAATTGCCTGTTCTGAATTTAAAGCCTGTGTTCTCCCTTGTTACTTTGTCTGCTATTGTTTTGATCTATGTGTTGTGCTACACCTCGCTCCTGGATTACTTCCGTTTCTTGTTTGGATGTATTATTAAAAGACTTGTTTTGGTTTACTCCAGCACCTGGTGCACAGCACCTGTGACAAAAGTATCAGTTTTGATGTTAATATTTATTCATCATACTGTTGATATTGCCAGTATTTTCTCTTTTGTTATTTCATAGGGAGCTTCGAAGAAGACAGAGAAAGCCAGAGTCTCAGGTCAGCTGTGACCTGAAGAAGTGAAAATGCATGTGCCCTGTGTTGATTAGTATCATTATGTTCATTGGGGATATATCATTATTGTGAATTATTTTGGCCACAATAACCGTGGTGTGACAAATCTAATATCGTGACAGCCCTAAATAGAAGTTTAATTTATTGGCTCTGTAAAAACAATTCAAAATTCAAGAAAAGTAATAACGGTTTTCTCACATCTTAAATACATGTGTTTATATAGCTTCATCATTATTCTCATAAATGGCTTTTATGTATGTATATATATATATATACAGTGCCCTCCACTAATATTGGCACCCTTGATAAATATGAGCAAAGGCGGCTGTGAAAATAAATCTGCATTGTTTATCCTTTTGATCTTTCACTCAATAAATTCACAAAATTCCAAACTATCATTGAAGTAAAACAATTGAAAGTGGGGAGAAAATCTCATGATGAAATAAATGTTTTTTCTCCAATGAATGTTGGCCACAATTATTGGCACCTCTAGAAATTCTTATGAGTAAAATATCTCTGAAGTATATTCCCATTCATATTTGCAGTTTTTAGCACACCAGGGTGACTAGGAGCATGAAATTGTCCAGCCATGACTTTCTGTTCCACAGGATTATAAATATGAGGAACACAAAGGTCAAATTCCCTTTATCATCCATCACAATGAGAAAAAACAAAAAATATATTTCTGATGTGAAGAACAAGATTGTTGAGCATCACAAAATAGAAAGTGGCTGTAAGAAAAGAGTTAAAACATTGAAAATCTCCATTCCCACCATCAGGGTAATAATTAAGAGGTTCCAATCAACTAAAAATGTTAAAAATCTGCCTGAAAGAGGACGTGTGTCTATATCGTCCTAATGAATGCTGAGGAGGAGAGTTTGAGTAGCCAAAGACTCTCCAACGATCACAGCTGGAGAATTGCAGAGATTAGTTGAGTCTTGGGGTCAGAAACCTAAAAAAAAAAAAAAAAAACATCCCCTAAATCACCACATGTTGTTCGGGAGGGTTTCAAGAGATATTATCCTCACTCATCCAAAAACAAACTCCAGCAAATTCAGTTGTTAGACACGACTGGAACTTCACATGGCACTGGCTTCTATTGTCAGATGAAACTGAAAAAATTGCTTTTTGGCAGCAACCCCACCAGATGAGTTTAGTACAAACAGGGATAAAAAAGTACCCCATGTCCACGGTTAAATATACTGCTGGATCTTTAATGTTGTGGGCCTGTTTTTCTGCTGGAGGTCCTGGACATCTTGTTTAGACACGTGGTATCATGGATTCTATCAAATACCAACAGATAAAAAATCTAAATCTGACTGCCTCTGTTAGAAATCGTATAATGGGCCATGTTTTGATCTTCCAGCAGGACAACAATCCAAAACAAACATCAAAATAAACACAAAAATGGGTCACTGAGCACAAAATGAATCTTTTACCAATGCTGTCCTGAACCCTACAGAAAATGAGTGAGGTGAACTGAAGAGAAGAAGCACCGTCATGGAGCTGTGAATCTGAAGGATCTGGAGAGATTCTGTATGAAGAAAATGGTCTCTGATCTCTTGTCAGGTGTTCTCCAAACTCTTCAGGCATTATAGGAGAAAACTCAGAGCTGTTACCCTGGGAAAAGGACGTTGCAATAATTGGGTGCCAATAATTGTGGCCAACATGAAATAGTGACAGCATTTATTTCATCATGAAATGTTCTCCCCACTTTCAATTGTTTTACTTCAATGATAGTTTGGAATTTTGTGAATTTTTTGAATGAAAGATAAAAAGGATAAACAATGCAGATTTATTTTCACAGACGCCTTTGGTCATATTTACCAAGGGTGCCAATATTAGTGGAGGGCACTGTATATATATATATATATATGCCATGAACAATTAATTTAGATCTATCATTACATTGCTTTTTGAAGTGAAACATGATATTTTACAACCTGAACCAACTTTTTATTTTCATAAAAAGGTCGAATTTTCAGATATTTTATATTTTATCTGAGACTTACTGAACTTCCCATTCTGTCATGAAGGACTGAAGGTGTACTCTTTACGACATAATTTCCTGTCTATGTCCCCCCCCCCCCTCCACCAATAAGCAGAAAGTTACGCTTCTATTAACATGCACTAACATGAAATGCAGATACAATGAAACAAAGCTCAGTGGTGTGGCGCTCACATGTCCAACTTTGCAGGAAAGTACTCCAGCGCTAGAGAGACTAAAGAGGTTTATTTATGAAGCAAACCTGAGACCTCCTCAGCTTTTAGTCAAATCCCCAAAGATTAAATACATGAGAGATTGAAAGTGCAGGGCAAAGTGATTAGAAGGCCAATAATCTCTCCAGTGTAACCATTTGACAACAATGGAGCAGTGTACTTCTTTACCACACTCACCATACAACTGACCTTCAGTAGAGGTCTGAAGAGTTGAGACTGAAATCAGGCCCCCCCCCATTAGGCCATTTAAAGACCCTGAGCTCATACTGACCCATTGTCTTAAACTTAAGCAGTAAAATGGAAGAAAGTACATTTAAACCAACAGAAGAATTTCAAGAATCCGTTCCCAGTGAATTACTTCATAAGCAAATAGCATTTAGTGTCAAAAAAAATGAGCAATGAAAGATAGTATCATCTGGCAAAAAAAGAGAAAAGGGGCAATGACTTGAATAGGATAATGTTTGTGTCCAAAAAACGACATGACAGATCATTTTTCCATGTTCACATGTGCTTCTGACATCCAACCCTCCTTCCAACGGTGCTCTACATCCCCATTGACAGCACACTAGCATGCCATTCTCCGGTACTTGTTGACACCAATGTGAGCAGTGATTTACTGTGGAGATGTCCTGTTACAAACAGATGCAGACATGTAGTAGAGTTTGTTCCAGGTCATTGCAGGGTCCTGGAAAATAAAGCCAACCTGTGCTTGTCATTTATGAAAGAGGGAATGAAGAAGTGCTGTAGATGAGATGAAAAAGATGAAGCAATGAAAAAAAGGTATTTTTTTATTTTTTATTGCTCTGGACGGTGTGTGGCCCAGAGGTTATGCTGAATTACTGCAAGTATAATAAAAAGACATGTAAATAATGCATACTTTACTTGCCATGACATATTTAGTGCAAATAAGACCTATTTGTATGGGTTTCTATGGGTTAAAACAAGTTTTTCTTTCATGGAACACAAAAGGAGATGTTTGCAGAATGTTCACTCTGCTCTTTCTGAGGCCAAACTTCAAAATGGACAAATAATTTAAGCATAAAAAAGAACAAGAAAAACAGACTAAGTCTTCTAAAGCCAAACAATAGCTTTGTGTGAGAAATAAAACAAACATAATTTGCACTTATTTCATTTGCATATTCTTTGCATGCCAATGACATTAAGTAAATACTTAAATGTTGCCATATTTCTAATATAAACTATCATGTGAGTACAGAAAACTTGTATAATGCATAAGTAATAAAGACTCTGTCAGACCTGTCCCCCCATGTCTAGTGTTTCCCTCCCTCTTGTGCCCATACATGGTGTTTCCTGTTTCCAGTACATTATTTGACTTCCTCCCATCTGTGTTTAATCTATTTATCCACCTGTTTCTGTTCCTCGTTTGCTTTCCCAGTATTCTTAAGCCTTGGTTTTCCCCGTGTCTAATGTCCGGTATTGTTTGTCTAACCCTGTTACTCTATGTTTCCCTGTGTGAGCTTCATTAAACGTAATATTGATGATACTCCTCGTCTCCTTGCTCCTGCCGAAGTGTGGCAGACTGATTTTATGGTATTTTTCATCACTTTTGTGAAAAATAAGTACACTTTAGTATACTTTATATTACAAAAAGTGTACTTGTCATGGAAAAAAATATACTTAAGTGAAAAATAAATCTATTGTTTTCAGATACTTAACAGCATGTTACCTGAAATTAAGTTAAATGTATTATAGTCTAAATTATATTACATTTCTATTAAATGCAGTTAGCAGAATTGTATACTTTTTAACCCATTTAAGTTATTTGTAAGTTGATTATTACTTCTATATGAAAATATGGTTTGCTGAATGAACTGACAAGCATTTATGACAAACTAAAATATATTTTAATGGCATCTCTATTGAAACCTGTATGTCTTTAAACATGTTTGTGATTAAACATTAAGTTGCACTTTAGTACATTTAAATTATCTTAACTTTAAAATGTAATATTAAATAACACATCAAAATAAGTCCACTTCTTAAAAGTGTGTTAGGAAACAGTCATGAAAGTATATACTCCTTAAGTGCACTTAAGTGGCCTTTTATTTCATTAATATTATATTATCTGCAGGTACAATTGATAAAAAAATATTATTTTAATATTTGAAGTACACTACAAATGCAAATTCAATATAATTGAGTGCAGGGCCTGGTGCTTTTAAAGCCATCTGCTTTAACTGTATGGAAAAGAGCAGCGTGGACATTCTGCAAACCATCTTTTGCTCCTTAGGAAGCAAAAGTTTTAATTCACTCTGTCTGCCAGATACTACATGCAAAGTTAAGAGGGTTAAAGCTGGACATGGTCTCAGGTGACCAAAATAAAAATGATTTCCTCTTCCCTGACACACATGCACAGCTATTATTTTGATTGATTTCCTGTCACTTCCCTTTGCATGCAGAGGTGCACTGCAAAAAAAAATCAAGTTTACAGCAAAGGCTACAAACATAGCGTTTGCTCAAAATAAGACACACACTTTAACAGAAACAGAAACCACAGTGGGGCCCTCTCGAGTTCAAGACGACCTTTTACCACACTATGACGACTTTGCTCTCAGAAAACCAGCTGTCTTCAAGTTTTTTATAAACATTTGTAATAATAAACACTGTTCTTCATAGACTCTATAGAAAGAAGCCATAATTCCATTCAAAATAAGTATGAGAGAAGCCAAGTACGATAGAGAAACACCGTTCCAGACAGCAGACAGCCGTTTGTCAGAGCAAACAGATGTTTGCTTGGCTGCCGCATCCCGTTTTCCACTCTTTCACAGGCTTTGCCAAAATTCCCCCAAGAGTCTTTTCATTCATCAGTTTTGCCAACAGCTCTAGGTCTTTCCTGTTGACCCCGCAGGACTCCTAAACCAGGGCGAGCCATGCAGGCTATTCTATCTTTATGGAGTTGCGTTATATCGGACGCAGTTTTACGAGGGCCTGAATCAAAGAGGATCCACCAATAAAGTAGAATATGCAACGCAAATCAAGATTTAACAAGAACTGACTTGTACTGTATATCAGCGAGCTAGAGTGGCTATCTAAACCAAAGACCCGTTGTTTATCTCGACTCTCTGTCAAGTACAAAATTCTGGCCTGTGATCTGGAAAACAAAGCCCCCCATGAGATACGCATCTGCTCGATGAAGTAGCTCGATCTTACAGAATTTTCAGTCTCTTGGAAGCGCACGCAATTCAGTGGTTGTGTTTTCTTCATCGTAATCCCAGGCTGGGTCACTTATTGTGCAACGAAATAAAGCAACCTGCCCACACATTCCTGCTGCGCTGTTATCCGCTTAGAGTCAGTCATGCAGAAAATGTTTGGCAGAGGAAGTGCCATGCTATCTGGCTGAGCGTGTTGATGGGCACGAACTAAACACTGCTGAGCGGCTGGGGAAACCCGACACACTCACACACTCTTTTCAAGCGACACAGGTGCACCGTTCGCTTAGTATTCAAGTGCTTGCATAGCTAGAATGTCGAGCTTTGGCAATCTTTTAGCTTATTAAAAGGAAAACCTATTCGGTGGGGTTCTGAATCAAAGAATAAGCTAATGTGATATGATGCCGGAAAGAATGTGATACGATGCTAGCAAAGTGCAATTCACAGGGGTTGTCCATGATGTTATCTGTTCTGGTTGGGATATGATATGGGTTAGGCTTTTTGAGATTTTGAAAAGAATGAAAGACAATAACAGCAACATTGAGATCACAGTTGGGACAGTTAACTTGTATCAAAATAAGATAACATTCACAATAAATGATTTTTTTTTTTAAATGCTTTCCCTTTAATTACATATTTATCATGTCTACTGATAAAAGTGAGAAATGCTTAGTCCTTTTCAAATTTAACAGTTAAATATAGCTCAATGTCAAGATTAATTAGGAATATAAATTTATAGAATTACCATGTTAAACTTCGTGGAAATATGCACATAACTAAAAAAAATAAAGATTATAATAATAATTTAAAATGTTTTATCAGTATGTGTCAGGAATCGACTGGAGAGATGAAGGCGAGGACTCAAATGCACGAGAATGTGTTCTTAAATAATAAAATAAAACAGAGCAACAAAAACCACCCCAACGGAGAAAAACAGGCAGGCAGAGAACTGTTGTGCAGTTAACATAACACACGACGAAAGACAACGGATCAGCACAAGACTACAGGACACCAGGAGGATAAATAGGGAGACAAACAAGGGGGACACAGGTGGAGCAGCTGAAACAATGATGAGGTAACAAGATGGGAGGGGACATACAATAGACATGGGAGCACATGGCACCAACAACAAACACAAAGCCATGTCCTCAACACACAGAGACATCTGGTGGTCAGCTCGGGCACACCAGCAGGACCGTGACAGTATGATGGCATAAAAAAATAACAGTTTTAAATTACATTTATTTATTTTTTTATTTTATTTTAATTTTAAAATTATAAATTATGAAAATGTTAAATAATTACATAAAACTTTAGCAATAAAAACTGTACAAATATGATACCATTAAATGTTATAATTTTAAACTTTGTAGCAGTATAATGGCATAAAACAATAAAAATAATAATAAATTATTATTAGTAGTCGTAGTAGTAGTAGTATTTACAACTTTGCAGCAATATGATGACAGGAATAACAATACAGTTATTTATCATTTAAAACTTTAAAGCGATATGATGGCATAAATAATGAAACAAATAATAATACTTTACTAATAAATATTTGTAATCAAATATTTGTATTATTATTCTAAAAGTTTTTTTTTGTTGTTATGGTCCAATGATTAATTGGTAAATAAAAACAACTTAAAATTAAAAAGTTAAGTTGAAACCACTTAAATGTGTAATTTTTGCATATAGGCTCTCTTTTAAACTTTAAACAATCATAAAATGTCAGTTGTTGAGTAAAATAATCATTTATTTCGACACCTGTTACTTGTCAACCTGTTACTGATTCAGTGATAAATTCAGTGCATGATTCATCACACAGATTCAAACCAGTAACTTAAAGTGATTATTTTTTAATCGTATTGAACTACTTTAAAAAGTCAGCTCAAAATAGCTATTTGTGCTTGAATAGGACTACACACCTCATGCTATTTTTTATTTAAGTCTGTGAGCACAATTCAACAGCAAGATGTGATTTTGCAAAGAAAATGTTGCTTTTGTATCACACCAAATTCAATACAGACTGCAAACTCGCATTCATAACAGTAAAATATGACTCAGCAGCGACATTGTACAATGAAACATGGTGCAGAAAACCATTTCCCTGTCTGTCTGCCCCAGTTCACAATTAAGTCGCATTAACCGTGACAGATCTGTCCACAATGCGAGAATAGGCATTTTTGCTGAGTTTTAATTCTTCTCTAATTGGTCCTTTTGATGCGGAAGAAACTAACCAATGACAGAGCAACAGGGGGCATGACTGCTGGCACAAAACTCACCCTTTCATTACCCAAAACAAGCTGCTGCCTTTCCTTTCAGAACAGCAAACACGCTTTAAGAGGAAAACAAAATATTTGCCTAGATAAATGCTGATTGACAGAGGAATACAAACGCACAGACTTGTCAATGAAGAAACAGTTGGCGCCTGTGGCCCCTTCGTCCAGGCCAAAAAAAAGCTTCATTATACCAGGAATATGATAGGAAAGAGGGCCATGTGGTTAAAATATCAAAGAGCGGTGGAATGTTATATATTTTCACAAATATCACCCCATATATGCACACATCTCTTTATGACATTGACCAAGCAGGAGCGCTGACAGGAATGTGTCTGATCTCTCGCTCTGGTCATTGGTAGAACTTTCTGTCCCTGGGCAAAGGCATGAGTCTGATTTGGCTCACACTGACCGCTGCTCTCAGAATGTTGGTGGGAGAAAAACACTGACATCCTGGATTCGGACGGAATTACAATACATATCTAAAGCCCTATTCGGACGTTAATTGTTTCTCAGAGGGACATGAGTGATTTTCACCATTTAAAGGGCTAGTCAGTGATTTTAATGTTGTCTGAATCCAGGATGTCAGTGTTTTTCTCCCACCACCCCAGTAAAAATCCCCGGCCAAATTACCTACTGTTTTTTGACAAACACCAAGGTCGTGTGGTAATTGAATTGCCATCCGAATCCATGTCTCTATAGTTTACGAGAAGAAATCGATTACAAATTCAGTGTTTAAACCTTTTTTGAGCACTCCAGAACACCGTAAGGTAACTGTTGTATGTCGGTGTAATTTGCATACATATTATTTCTGAAATGCTGGAAAGTATTTAAAAGAACGAGTGAGAACAGAAGAGAAGAAAAGCATGTAAACATTCAAAATTGATCTTTATTATGGCAGCAGTAGGTATGCAATACAATTAAAAAATGTGTATTATAAACAGATATATATATATATCGCGTATGGCTATATACAACTATAGCACATATATTTTCCTATTTTTAAACAGGAGATTTAAATAATCAAATAATTAATAGAATTATATATTATAAAATATGCTTGGAATAATAAGAATATATTTTATATCATAATAAGTATTTTAAAATACATTTTAAACAATAATAAGAATACATTTGTAAATAAAATAAATTTTATTTAAAGCAGACAATCATGTTATTGGCCACGTGAGCAGCACGTTCCTAGGTTCGTAGGATCACAGAACTCACTCCTCCACTGTGAATAAATCCCCATCCGAATCCATGAGTTTTATTACTGAGGTGATATGTAAATTCATTTTTACAGACGTCCATATGAGAAACAATTACCATCCGAATCGTGCTTAAGATGTAAATGAGTGTGTTTCTTCATCAGAGAGCAGAGCAGAGCAGGATCTATTGATCACCAATGGATCCTCTTGCAGTGAATGGGTGCCGTCACAACGAGAGTCCAAACAGCTGATAAAAACATCTCAATAATCCACAACTAATCAATGCCACTCATGTTCATCAATTAATGTCTTATGAAGTGAAAAGCTGTGTGTTTGTAAGGAACTAATCCATCATTAAAGCATTTTTAACTTCGAAAGAGTCCTCTATCAATGCTTTTTACCAGTGGAAAAGTCATCTTGTCTGAATCAAGAGAGAAATATGCACAGATCAAGATGCATTTAAGTGAAGCCAGTTCTAAACAAAAAGAGGTGACTTAATTTGTATTTATTTTTTACTGGAGAAAGCATTATGGATTGTGCATTTTAAGGTTTAAAGTTAAAATACTTATATGTTGGATGGGTTTAAATAAGCAGTTTTTCACTTATCATGACATTAATTGATAGACTGGAGTCGTGTGGATTATCGGGATGTTTTTTATCAGCTGTTTGGACTCTGATTCTGACAGCACCCGTTCACTGCAGAGGATCCATTGGTGAGCAAGTGATGTAATACTAAGGGAGGAGTAAAATCAATGCGATTGATATTATGAGACGTACAGACTGCTAGAGTTTTCCTATGATACAGCTCTCAAGATTGCCTAGCGAGCGTTTCGTACCATTCATTTCAATTCCAATTTATTTACGACGGTGGCTGACAGAAAACTACTGTGGGTCAAAAGTTTCTGAGTTGCCTACACAGACAACTGGACAGCATAGACGCGATGACCAAACAGGTTTCATTTGAGCGTTCGAACATGCATAACAGCCTACGCAGAAAAAAAATCCATAAATGAACGTACATTTCTGTTCGGTTTGAATGTCCTGAACATGCATAACTTTGACCAAAATGTTCGATTTTAACATACATGACATAATTATTGATGCTTTATTCAAACGTTGTATTCGAACACAACTGTGTTCAATTCAAACGTTCGATAATGACGCTCAGAAATGTTCGGCTACATTTAACGTTCAAGCTCTTACATGATGCCCAAAATAGCCTATTATGAAGGCACCTTTTGTGTTTTTAACCGGAACCTTGCTGTTAAAACTTGTACTCACTTTTCTGTAGGAAAGTTGCAAGTAGTTATAGGGAATTCTTCTGTTGAAATCCTGAATGATATCCTCGCTAATTTTATGCATTGACTGGGCTCCAATTTTTCCCTCGATGCATTGATTTAAACAATGCCCTCTATACAGGATCACTTCAAAAATCGTATCAGTCAGAAAGCTGTCAAAGCGATGCTGGTCACTGCATTTCAGCCTGCATCTGATTCTGGTCTGGCGCAATTCAGAGAAACTCTTCAGCGCGCTCTCCATGTACCGCACCACATTGCCATGGTCACCTTTATAAAAAGCCTCCACTCCGTTATTATAAAGCAGGTCGAACGGTACCAAGGTGGCCGATGACAGCAGAAGTGCCTGGAGGATACAAGTCAAAAAGCCGAAGATTTTGAACTTCACGTCCATCTTCTGAAGCTGCTGCGTAATGATGCGCAAAATAATGCGCTCTGAGAGTGATGAATAAGCACAGTCCCGGCGGGTCTAGTGGATGTTACAGAGGAAACAGGCTAATGAAAGTGACGGCTTAACTATCGTTCTAAGCTTCAAGGCAGTTTCGTTGTCACTCATGATGGATGTCCGATTTCTGGGGACATTTTTAGCAATGACCCACCGGTCCCTCCCATAACTCTGTTCGGACTCCTCCCCTACAGCCCACACAAGAAGGAAATAACAATTATTTACCATGACGACCCCCAGGTGTCTGACGCTGTTTATTTATTGAACTACGGCATGTTAGTGCTTCTTCAGAGCTTATAGAAGTAGGCTACTTTTAACAAAAAGTATTTTCTCTATTAAAGACAACCGGCTAGGCGGCTACACTGATTCACAGACACAGAACTTTCTAGTGAGATCCTCAGAACCCTCGGAAGAGAAGACCTCCTGTCACCGCTTCAACGTCTCCCTCTAGGGGACAGAAGTCATACTGCAACTCTCCTGAAATTCCACAATGTTCGTTTATATCAACCATTACAACATCAATCTAACGCTATTGCTCGACTAACAACATCTTTAAATAAGTAAACGAGTATAAAGGATGTACAGTCGGGTGCTAAAGATTTCGCTACGTTTGTAAATATTTTGCAACAATGTGACGTCTTGGTCTATTGTAAGCACTGTATAAGAAACAACGGTTTCAGAATTTTCTGACAGACTTGCCGCCAAATGAAACAGCTCCACTTTTACAAAATCCCGCCGCAAATACAAACCAAGGAAGCTCGAGCTCTCATCTCAAGCGCTCCCTCCAGAGAGTGGCCTTTAACTATGTTTAATGTGGATTGTTTACGGGTTATAACGCGTTAAGATTTCACACAAACTCGTAAAAACAGCTTTAAGTCAATCTATCAAGTCGGGCTTCAGGTTTCTAGCCTATGTGAAATCATAACATAATTTAAGAAAAGAGTGCCTCAAAGGCTTTCTGATTGGCTTTACAGAGAACCCCGGCCGCAGTCATATTTTGTTGCTAAATTTGGGATTTATTTAGACTACCCAAGCCATTTTCTTCCAAAAGTAAAATTGTCTTCTGTAAAATTTAGCTAAGTTTTAGGTTTTACAGTTTTAACTTAAATTTACAGTTAAAACCGTAATTTCATTAACTTATATAATGTTAATATACCAACCTATAAAAGTAATGCAATCTGTTTTGTACCTTTGTAATACACTGAAAACCACCAAAAGAGAGATGAGAAAGTCACATGATGAAACAAAGCCCATCACAAGCAGCTTATAAATTCTAACATATATAGAAGGGGCACAGAGTCATTCACACAAACACTAAATACCATCACAGTAACACACATGAAACTGTAATAATGCAATAAACATTCATTTGAACAATGTTAGATGTAACATACAACCCTAATGTACAAAACTGATAAGAAAAAAACTAAGAAACAGTTATTAAAAAAAAAAACACATAAATTGATGTTTACATTGAAATGTAAAGCAGATCATTTTGGGAATGTCAATTTACAGTTATTCACTGTAAATTACAAGTTCTTTTCCACTTCCAAAACTGTATACTACCGTAAAATTACATGCAATGGCCAATAGAGTGTTTCACCGTATAACTTACCATTAATCATTTAACAGGTTTTACTGTAGAATTTTGTTCAGTCTTTTACCATTAAATTCAAGGTCAGTTACATTATTTGTTATTCGCTGTAACCCTGTAATACAATGTGTAATTATTGTGTAATTAAAAATGCAGGTAAAAAACCTGTGGAAAAATCAATACAGAAAGTTCCTTCATATTAACATAGTAGATTGTACCCTAATTTACAGACTTTCCTTATAGTGTACTATTATACTAACTACTAATATACTGCTTAAAACTGTAACTATTCAGAGTGTAGTTTTACTGGTTTACTAGCTGATAAAAAAAACTTAAAAAGCAATTGATCAAAAATGTGTACGTTTTCAAAAATGTAATGTATATAAAAATAGCTGTTTACATTTTAATATTATATTATGAATTTATATTATTTCACAAACAAATCTAAATTAACATATATTATTTATTTATATATATATATATATTTTTTTTTTCTGAGATATGATGCAGTGACACAATTTTGCATTGTGATTGCGTAATCGCGACGTGATCCAACAAAGTCATTTAGCAACTTTTAGCAACAAATCAACCTTCATTTAGCAACTTCCCCTGAAAATGAGTTGGCCACACTGGGCCAATCTTTTATTTCACAGTTTAGGGCTGTCAAAGCCATAATAGTCCTATTTCGGAGTAGTTATTTTAATTGAATAACTTTCATTAAGATAATTTTCTGCACGCCATTTGTAATTTGTGAAAAGAAAAGAAAACAAAAGAAAATAACTTAAAAAAATAAAGTTTCCAACTTACCGTCGTTCTTTCTAACCATGTTTTAGTTTTCTTGCTTCAACTGACTACTATTCTCAACGTAGGCTATATTACAATGGATATTAAAATATTATTATAAGTAGCAACCATTCGAGTCGCAAGATGGCGCCAGTAAGACATTCACATTTTCTCAGCATCATGGAGTGATAGCTATACGAAAGACATGAAATTAGACTACTACTACTGGTATATTGCTGTAAAGAAGGATCAAAATACAGTTCAGTATATTTGTTTATTTCCACAATTTGAATCAGTTTCACAGAGCAGTGTAATATAGGCCTAATTCATGTACAAATGTATAAATATTAGGATTACAAAATGTGGTGACATAATTTTTGCATTTGACACAATTAATAGACATTGTATCTATTTCAAAACGAATGTGTCGTGACCTGGTATTAATATATTTTGATGTTGTAGGGTAAGAGTGCTAAAAACCCTTTAAGGAAATAGAGGGAGGGAAATCTCATTCAGTGGTTTCAAGCAGGGTTAACAACCAAGTGCATGTGGTGATCGCAAGCATTTATAATAAGAATAATTATTATTATTAGTAGTAAAAATACATACAAAACTGAAATGATTTAATCCTAAAACAAAGAAGAATTGAATGCTGAAGCTGTCGTAATTTTGCATTGACATATATTCTACACTACATCACAGCTTAAAATATTCTTTATCTTTAAAAATACTGTGAAATAGGAAAAAATATCCCCACATTTACTGTAAAGGGATATGACATCATCTTCCTCTGTGGTCAACTCTGAAGTAATCCAAGCCTTCTAGTTTTCTAGTAGCTAAAATAACTCACAGATGTCTAAACATACAAAAAAAGCTGTTAAATCACAGCACATGGATGTCAGTTATAGTAAAAATAAAAAATAACATATCATTAGAGATATATATATATATATATATATATTTAATTACTATAAATTGGTTAATTACTGTACATACACAGCATTTAACCAGTCTCTGACATTCAGATAAAGTTTAGGTGTTCAGATGGTCTCAAGATCATTAAACATAGGCTTTTTCAGGATTCCTGGAGACCGGATGCTTGCTGAGATTTTTGGGGGATTGTAGATGTGTCACGCTGCAGGCGCATAAGATAATGCCTCCGAATAAACAAAGCACAGATGCAATACATGCAGCAATCAGAGATCTGCCGACCACATACCTGCAAAGACCCAGCACAGATATTTAGATTCCAAAAGGCCATTGAATCGTTAAATCAATAAGAAACAATTTTATTTGAACAATTTAGCTAGAAACAATTCGAAACAGAACAACACCTACCTCTCCGTCTCTGTGTCATTCTGAAAGAAATCATCAACAATTCTATATATAAACCAGCTGGTTGTGCCCAAAGCAAGAAGTCCTGGTTAGGAAAGAAGAATGCACATAATTCACTTAATTCTAAATGCAGAGGAGATTAGAGGCAATAATATTGTTTGAAATATAAGTAGAAATTTTGGCATCTTTACTCCAGTTCAGAAATCATTCTAATCTGCTGATTTGCTGCTCAAGTAACATGTGTTATTACTGTTATCATCAATTTTGAAAACAGCTGTGCAGCTTACTAATTTTATAAAAATAATTGTACTTTTTTTTCCCGAAGATTTTTTGATGAATACAAAGTTCAGAAGAATTTATATTAAATAAACAATTATAATGTCTTCACCGTTCGTTTAGGTCAATTTAATTCATCGTTCCCTAACAAATGTATACATTTATTTTAAAATAAAAAATGTAAAAACTTGAATGGTGGTGTATATGTAAAATATATAATACTTTTATTTGTCTGAGAAATAGAAAGTTCAAAAGTATTTGTTTATTTGAAGAAAAAAATCTTTTGTAACATTACAAATGTCTATACTGTAGTTTTGTGAAAAATGTTATGCAACTTTTAAAAGGCAGTGTATATGTAAAATATAGTATTTATATCCAACGTTGATTAATACAAAGTTCAAAATATTTTTTTTAACAATAGAATGCCTTCACTGTTATTTTGGTTAAATTAATTAATCCTAGCTGAACAAAATGATTAATTTCTTTAAAATACTAAAACTTTTGAACAGTAGTATGTAAAATGTGTGGGTATTTTTATTTGTCTTTGAAAAATATAGTTGAAAAAAAACATTATTTGAAAAAAATTATCTTTTGTAACATTATAAATGTCTTTCCAGTCACTTTTGGTCAATTTAATGTAACCTTATAATTTTTTTTGTAAAAAATCAAAAAAATGTAATAAATAAAATAAAAGGTATAGTATTCGTATTCAGCAAATAAATGCTGTTCATTTAAACCTTCCAATCATCAATGTATACATTTCAAAGAAATATTAAACTAGTTGCTTTTAAAATGCAAGTAAAAATAAATTATATAGCTTACGATTTTCAATTCAAAGGAATTTTTGATAGGATAAAAAAAAAAAGAACTCCAGTTTCGGGCTCCAGTTTTTTTGTGATTTGTTCAATAATTTTGAACTCACCACCGCACACAGAAAGGATTCCTCCAAAGAAGGCAACTCTATTCTTCAACTTCTCGTCCTCTTCTAAGCATCTTGTACATCTGAGACCAGAAATGGCCACCAGTGCGGCGAGGCTTGAAAAGACGATGCTGGCGATCATGATTGCTCGGCCCACCCGGATTTCAACTGCAACAACACACAGCAGTGATTAAAACAGAAGTCAATGGCAGATGCATCCATAATCCACACTACTCTCGTACTCACAGATCTGATGAAGAAGAGAAGTGTAACTTGTGCAGCGCATGTGAGACGAACTATCCATTGTGCACTCCATCCACAGTCCTTTGTATTTGTCCAGAATCATAGTCTTGTCGTTGTCATTTCCAAGGACTTCCCATTCATTCGTAAATGTGCCTATAATGAGGCCACACAATCCAGTAATGGACAGAATATAACCGATGAGCTGGAGAGCCATGGATGGATTAGAAGGCGAATGCAGTTTTTTAGAGTATGTGTCCACTGTACTATAATGCAAGCTTAGAAATCCGGGCTGCTATTTATTATCATGTGAGTAGGTGTGAATCAACCGTCATGTCATTCGTGGACAAGATATTGGGTCAGATTTCCTTGAAAGTAGCCGCTTTAATCTGGAAAAATCTAGCTTGAACTTGTGTAGTTATAGGTGAAGCAGCGGTCAAAGTTTTGGGTTGGCAAAAAGAAGGTTGCTGGTTCAGCTCCCTTCAAATCAGTCAATCCGGATAAAAGCATCCTTTAAATAAACTGTTGCCTTTTTATTTTGATGTACTAATATTAAGGAGGAAAGAGATGAGTAACGTTTCATGTGAAATGATGTGTTGACATCCAAAGTACATAAATCAGCACATTCCTTCTGGTGATAAATCCATCATGATCTTGATAAATCGTACAGTTTGTTTCACACCTATTTACTCACAGACAAATCCAAAAAATATATTTATCGTTTGCATTCATAATCATGTTCCCTCCTATGGGTTGTGATTGTGACAGGAAACAAATGGGTGGGTAGCCACTAATATGTCGGGAAGTTCATGTCATCCGCTAATAGTAGCAATGACTAATGCTACTGTTAAATTTGTATTATTATTTAATTTAGAGGCATTTTCATGTGTTTTGTTTTTGTTTGTTTTTTAAACATAGGCCTACCCCAAAACTTTGAATGGTAGTATTTTCTAATTTCTGAAAGATCATGTAACAATGAAGACTGGAGTATTGACGCTGAAAATCCAGCTTTGCGTCACAGGAATAAAATGACATTTTAACATATTCAAATAGAAAACAGCTATATAAAATAAAAATAATATATAACATTGTTACTGTGTTTACTGTGGTTTTGATCAAATAAATGCAGCTTTGGTAAGCATAAGAGACTTGTTTAGAAAATAATTAAAAAATAAAAATTTAGTTGGACCAAACTTTTGATATATATATATATATATATATACATTTTTTTAAAGGGTTACTCGTCCCCAAAATTATAATTTTGTCATTATTCACTTACCCGCATGTTGTTCCGATCCTGTAAAATCTTAGTTCGTCTTCTGAACACAATTTAAGATATTTTGGATGAAAACCGGGACCAGCGGATATTCTCCAAAATGGCGCTACGCTGACGCGGAGAAGACCAGTTGTTTTTGTTTTCTTTGCGTACAAAAAGTATTCTCGTCACTTCATAAAGTTCAGATTGAACCACTGATGTTTTTCGTGCTCGACAGTGTTATTTACTCTGCAATCAATGGGACAGTCACAAGCCTCCCGGGTTTTATCCAAAATATCTTAAATTGTGTTCAGAAGACGAACGAAGATTTTACGGGTTTGGAAGACATGCGGGTAAGTGAATAATGACAACATGTTAATTTTGGGGTGAAGTAACCCTTTAACATGCAAGGATGTTACATTGCAGGATTGTTTTTTTACAATCAGATTTCAACTTTCTGTTATATGCAGGTCGAATTACAATAAACTGGGAAATATTTTAAAACGCTTTCAATTATTTTTTACATTTATTGTTAAATGTGTATTTTTGTAAAACACCTTAAAAATCAAATCTTTTTGATTCAAGATGGCGCCGAGTATGGCAGCCGTGTTGCGAGCTCCGAGAAAACTTTGCAGTTTTTCGTATGTTTTATTAGTTTTTTTGTTGTTTTACGTGTTAGATGTTGTTAGTATAACTGTCTACGATAGACACACGCTTTTAAACATTGGTTCCTCCGTCACGCAACGCAAACCGGACTTTGAGTGCTTGAATGTCGGTGCCTTGTTCACAGACACGGCATCATAACCCTTTGCGTGGAACGCATGACCGCGATGAAAAAGCCGAAAAAGAGGGAAGAGAGCTGGCATCCTCGTCAGACTGAGGTCGAGCATTCCGACCTCCTCCTCCCACCATTTTGCTGGCTAACTCTCAGTCACTGGACAACAAACTCTGTGAACTGCGGGCACGCATCTCATACCAACGAGAAACAAGGGACTGCTGCGTTATTTGCCTCACAGAAACCTGGATGTCTGCAATGGTTCCAGACTCAGCCACAGGGTTCTCCGTGCATCACTCGGACAGAACGAAAGAGCTCACAGGGAAAAGCAGAGGTGGGGGCGTTTGTTTCTATATCAACAACTCGTGGTGTGATGAAAGGAACTTACACACCTACACTGATCTGGAATTTCATATGCTTCTGTGTCGACCATTCTGGCTACCAAGGGAATTTACAGCGATCATAATCACAGCTGTTTACATTCCCCCTCAAGCCAACACAGACCAGGCACTTAAGGTCAAGGAACTGTATGGGAATGTAAGTGAGCAGGAAGCCGTGCAACCAGATGCGGCGTTTGTTGTTATGGGGGACTTTAACAAAGCCAACTTCAGAACAATAGCTCCAAAATACTTCTAACACATCACCATCAACACGCGTGGTGATCGTGTACTGGACCACTGCTACTCTCCCTTCCGGAAGCCTACAAATCCCTCCACCCACCTTTCGGAAAATTGGATCACTCTTCCGTTCTGCTCCTGCCTGCTTATAGGCAGAAACTGAAACGAGAAGCACCCGCCCTCAGGACAGTCCAATGCTGGTCGGACCAATCGAACGCTATACTACAGGACTGTTTTGATCACGTGGACTGGGACATGTTCCGGGCAGTGTCTGATGATGACATAGAGGCGTATTCAGATTCTGTAACATGTTTTATCAGGAAGTGTATAGAGGACGTATTTCCAACAAAGACAATTCGCATATACCCCAGCCAAAAACCGTGGATTAACAGCGATGTTCGAGCAGCCTTGTCAGCACGGACATCTGCCTTTAAATCCGGAAAAACTGATGATCGAAAACAAGCCAGTTATGATCTCAGGAGATCAATCAAAGCCACCAAACAACAATATAAAAACAAAGTTGAAGAACAATTCAACAACAATGCAAGAAGCTTGTGGCAGGGCATCAACAACATCACAGGTTTTAACGGGGTTAAACCAGCTACTGTGAACATTGCCGCCTCTCTACCGGACGAGCTCAACACTTTTTATGCTCGTTTCGAGGCTGACACCACCGCCCATACAGAGAACGCTCCCGCAGCTGCTGCAGAAGAGGTCAGTCTACACGATCCCGCACTAGCCGACTGAGGGACAGCTTTTTCCCTCAGGCTATCAGGCTAATGAACAGTCAGAACTAATTCACCCTACATCACACTCCCACTCACACAACATGCCATGCACTGCACTTTAACACAGTTCTACCGGACTACACGCACACACTGCACTAACACATCAGCTATCACTGGACACCATACAAAGCACATCCACGACATTGCATATGTATAATCTGTTGCACCTTTGCACAACTAATCTGTATTGTTGCACAAATATACTGTATAATGTATAATCTGTTGCACCTTCACATATTACTATGTATAGATGTTCACATAATGTAGAATGTGTACAATGTGTATTGGTAACTAAGTATGTCTTATAGTACACTGTGTGTACTGAGTATATGTATGTGTATTCTGCACATTGTCTTCTGTACAGTCTGTAAGTATGTACTGTCTATATGTAAATTGTTTTTTTGCACTGTCTGGAGCACGCTCTCAAGAAGTTCACTCACCAAGGCACTTGTGCTGTGGTAATGTGGCAATAAAAGTGATTTGATTTGAAAAATTAACTGTTTCGATACTTATTGTGTGAAAGTAAAGAACTGCTTTTTGTTCAAACTTCTGCTTACTGCTCCAGTGTGTGTTCACGCTGTGTGTGTGTGCACTTTGGATGGGTTGATTGTGGAACACAAATTCCGAGTATGGGTCACCATACTTGGCCGTATGTCACTTTCACATTCAAAACTTGTTTGTGTGACATTAAGAGGTAAATAATGAGTTTAAAGAAACCAACAAAGAAAACATGCCAGAAACACCAGTGTCATGTACTGTATGCTTTGGCTCTTGCACAAAAATGTATTCCAATACTTAAGATGACTGTACAAACAAACTTATTAGTTTTATCGCAGTAGTTATCTATTGCGGTAATGCATAGTGATTTCATTCTTTTAAAAATCAGCACACGTCTCCTCAACATGATTTGAAATCCCATTCATGTAAAGTTTGAAAAGTTCTTAAAAAAAAAAAATTATAATAATAGTGCACAATGACAGCATCTACTGCCATATTGTGGTCCTACTGTCTGATTAAAAACACATGATCAGTTCTCTCTCTAAGTTCATCAATAAATGAAAATTCTGTCCACTTGTTCCAAACCTGAATACGTGTCTTTCTTCTTAAGCACAAAAGAAGATGTTTTTAAGAATGTTGGAATCCAAACAGTTGACGGTAGAGACTGACTTCCATTGTATTTATTTATTCATTACAGTCAATGACTCCCATCAACTGTTCGTTTACCGACATTATCTTTCAAATATACTTTTCTGTGCTCATACAGACCCATACAGGAGGATTGGAACGACACAAGGGTGAGTAAATTATTTTGGGTGAACTATCCCTCTAGGCAAGCATAACACAAATCTGCGTATTTAAGAGTGGGTGAATATTAAGATGAAAATTACTCATATTATACAACTAAAAGGCCAGTTAATAGATAGAACTATAATTTTAGTAGTGTCCACATCAACAGATATTATAAGTTATATTTTATCCTCTGCCACTTCAAATGCTCAAGCTTTAAGAATCCACTAAAATCCAGTTCAAAAATAAAATGTTGATATATTTTTTATATATATATATATATATATATAGTTTAGAATAATATATTTATTTTATCTACATTTACATAAACTTTAAGTTGCGTACATGCTAATAAAATAAAATATAACTATATATAATATATATATATATATATATATATATATATATAAAGTATAAATGTACTTCATTTATTACATTAATGCCATTTATATAATAATTAGGCAACATATTATTATAGATAATAGAATATTAGAAATAATATTATAGATATTATTTTTAAATATTTGATTTCACGTTCATTTTATCATTAGAACTTCCTATCAAGCACAGGGTTAATTCAGGATAATTAAGCCCAAATTTTTCTTTACTAAAGATATTATGAAGTGTAGCCCGCTAAACCCTCAAACATCAGTTATGACTCTTATGACTCGTTCATGTCATAAGTCCCAGCATGTGCCCTACCACCGCTCACAAACCGGTCAGATGTCATTCCTGGAAACACAGCCTGAGGCCCAACGGCACATAACTATGGGAATGTATGTGGCTTTGTCTCTGCTTAAATCACATGCATAAGTTAACACTACTCAAATGTGGAGTGAATATGGGGGATTTTAATTTTTTTAAATCGAGCAGTAGGCTACTACTGTTTACTTAGGCCCTACTATAAACCCTACAGATCAAAAGCGCCACAGATTTGACACTTTTTGGGAAAACCAACCAACAAATGTCTCATTTATAGTTCCCTCTGCATATTAAGATGATAAAAACATGTTTTAACATCGAAATAAATACACACCTCAGCTTTAAGCGGGACTCGAATTCGAAACAATTTTCCATCTCTGCGAAAAGCTAAATATCAAACAAGTTGGGCTTATTTTCAAGTAGCCTGATCGGTATTATTTTATTCAACAGAATAAGTTTTTACACGCATATCCAACCTGTTTGAGTTAATTAGCACTGACTCGACACACCCTCATGTGACCACCTGTACCGGTTTTTCCTGAAGATGTGCCGCAGGCTCATCGGCCCAAAAAGGGTAAATAACGAGAATTAAAGCAAAGGTGCATTCATACCTGCGCACCGACACACCTAAACCTCGCTGCCACTTTACTCACAGAGGAGAAAGTGTCGAGGAGAACTTTTAAAGCCGTTTGGAGGTTGTCAGTGTTGAGTATTGGGTATGTAAACATCCATGTTTCGACACGAAACGAGCACTGGGACTGTTTCTCTCAGGTAAGCAACTGTCATTATTACTGAGGAGAACTGTTTGCCTTACTGGCAGACACTTTAATATAGTAGAACGGGGTATTAAATGCGATAAAAATTACAAGTTACAGTTGAATACACAGCATTGTTCACGTTTGGCACGTTCTTGCGGTCCTTCATGTTTTTTTTTACACACGAACGCCTCTCACATGGACTACTTTGGGAGTTGTGTCGCTTCTCACGATGCGTTACCATTTTAAGATGGCGTGACAAGTTCAACTTGAAAAAAGCTGCTTTCTTGTTTTTAATGACTTCAAATATCTCAGAATTATATCAGAATCCTAGAACCATAAGGGAAAAAAAGTTCACTCCGTGATTTTCAATTATTTCAAGATGCATTTTACTGCAAAAAAAGAGAAAGATTCAGAAAGGCTATTATGTTTTCAATAGACCTAAAAAAAATTGATATAGTAGCCTACGCTAATACTATATATTTATAAGGCTACTATAAATTAATTGATTTAGCATATGACAATTCTAATGACAATTCTGATAGTTATAAGGTTACATTTAATACCGAAAGTAGGCTTTTTGAAATTTGTTATAGCAGTATTTATCAATAAATCTCTCATTTTACTAGCTATTTATTGTTTTACTTAATTCGTTGAATTTTCAATGTGATTAATCCATTTTAAAAGTAGCCCACAAATATTCCATATGTAATAACAGTGTTTATTACACAAACTGTGAAAATGTTAAATAAGATTGAAAGTGTTTTTATAATATACGTTGAAATAAAACTGATGCGTTAGCTAAATTATTGCACACTGCGATATATCTGCTTGACATTTTATTGTAAGCACTGAGGCTCAAAGATCATTTCCTGTAAAAGCTATTAGGTAATATTAATGTGGATGCAATTTCATAAATAAACTCCCGTTTTATTTCAGATGTTGCATAAAACCTGGACTTTCTGACCTGCAGTGCACATTGCTAGGAATCGTGGCTGAGACGAGCAGCAGGATTTCAGTCATTGTTTCTAGTAGTGGGCGCTGCAGATTTTCAGCTTCTTACCACGGAGTGCCTTTACCCATTTTCACAGTCCTTAGAAGAAAGTGGTTCTTAAACCTGTCCTGGGGACCCCCAGCCACCACACATTTTGTATGTCTCTCTCATAGGCCTCACCGAGGGTGTAGTTTTGGTTTGAAGTGGACTCATGCTCCCTCTTAAGGTTTATTTGTTTGTTTGCTGTTTTATTCTTTTTTAATTCTTTGTTGTTTTTATTATTATTAATAATGTATATTTAACTTCCTTTTATGTAAAGCACTTTGAATTACCACTGTGTATGAAATGTGCTATATAAATAAACTTGCCTTGCCTTAATGTTTGTTTTTGTAAAATGGTCTTTTGTGCTATCCACCACACATGCAAATTTGGTTGATTGTGTAACTGCAATAAAATAATAGGCTAGTTAACAATTACTTGTTTACATAGAATTTGATGTATTTTATATTATTTAGACACTTAGGCTATAGTTTGACAGAATGTTCTAATTCAACACGCCATGGGAAGTCAATCTAACACAACATTTGATTATATTGATATTGTAAATATTAATATTGAGGGGGAAATATATTCCCTTAACAGATTATCTATTATAAATTCTACAAGTTAGACTAAATTTACCATAATAAATAAGCCTATGTAAAACGTGATAAATCATAGAAAAGGTGGTCATGAGTATTTAAAAAATATTTTAATATTATGTTAGTGCAAGATTGTTTTCTCTTTTCATCAGTCTTTTTAGTTTGTGCCTTAAAACAAATAATGGGGGGGGGGGGGGTTGTACTTGGTAGACAACCCCCCACACACACACAAACCACACCACTGGGCTTTACCCCTTTCAAGTCTTGCAGACTCTACTAATGAGCTTATGAGTTGAAACAGGTGTGTTAAATGAGGGAGACATGAGAATGGCACACATATGTACAATACATATTTATGAGTGGCAGTAGAGGGCAAGGAAAGTGGGGCAGAAGCACAGGGGAGCACTTCTGTCACGTGAGGATCTGCAGCGTTTACACTTGCAAGTGACTAAAAATCAGGCATGTAGGTGAACCTGCCCAGGAGAGGCAGCTGTTGGCATTTACACTTCCTTGTTCATTTGTAGTTAAAGGGATAGTTCACCCAAAAATGTAAATTCTGTCATTTACTCACCTTCAAGTAGTTCCAAATAAATTGTTTGAATTTCTTTGTTCCGCCGAACACAAAGGAAGATATTTTGAAGAAAGTTTGTAACCAGGCTGTTTTGGGGCACCATTGACTTCCATATTAGAAAAAAAATACTATGGAAGTCAATGGTGCCCAACATTCTTCAGAATATTGAAGAATTGTTCAGCAGAACAAATACATTAATTCATACAGGTTTGGAACTACTTGAGGGGGAGTAAGTGATGACAGAATTTTCATTTTTGGGTGAACCAAACCCTTTAATGCCTTTTATGCAGAAGATAACTACACCAGAATGTGCATTTCATCATTCATAACCATTCATTTTAAAGTTTCTATGTAATTGCTATGTAATAAAAAACTAAAATATTGAAGCTGTGAATGAAAGCTGCATATCCATGATGGTTCCATGTGTTTTAAAAACAGTTTTTCATAATTAATCTATTAACAAAGTGCTGTAACCACCGTTCCACGAATAACAAGTATATAAAACCATTATTTTAATAAAACAAAATGTACAAACTTGAGCAAGGACGCCTCTGTGATATGATTTCCTGTTTTATCACATGACAATAAAATGAAAGATGGGAAAAACAAAGTCTGACTTTTTAAATAGTTTTAAAATGAAAGTGCTTATATATGCCTCGGAAGAATTTGGCCTTTAAATATTTGTAAATGATCAATGCCGAGTTCACACTGCACACTTTTCAAAGTGATCGGATCGCTGCTGTTTTCACACTGCACGACTATCTGAGGTAGCACTCAGTCGCTGCTGTTTTCACACTGCACGACTATCTGGGGTAGCATTCAGTCGCTGCTGTTTTCACACTGCACGACTATCTGAGGTAGCACTCAGTCGCTGCTGTTTTCACACTGCACGACTATCTGGTGTAGCATTCAGTCGCTGCTGTTTTCACACTGCACGACTATCTGAGGTAGCACTCAGTCGCTGCTGTTTTCACACTGCACGACTATCTGGGGTAGCACTCAGTCGCTGCTGTTTTCACACTGCACGACTATCTGAGGTAGCACTCAGTCGCTGCTGTTTTCACACTGCACGACTATCTGGTGTAGCACTCAGTCGCTGCTGTTTTCACACTGCACGACTATCTGAGGTAGCACTCAGTCGCTGCTGTTTTCACACTGCACGACTATCTGAGGTAGCACTCAGTCGCTGCTGTTTTCACACTGCACGACTATCTGAGGTAGCACTCAGTCGCTGCTGTTTTCACACTGCACGACTATCTGAGGTAGCACTCAGTCGCTGCTGTTTTCACACTGCACGACTATCTGAGGTAGCACTCAGTCGCTGCTGTTTTCACACTGCACGACTATCTGAGGTAGCACTCAGTCGCTGCTGTTTTCACACTGCACGACTATCTGAGGTAGCACTCAGTCGCTGCTGTTTTCACACTGCACGACTATCTGAGGTAGCACTCAGTCGCTGCTGTTTTCACACTGCACGACTATCTGAGGTAGCACTCAGTCGCTGCTGTTTTCACACTGCACGACTATCTGAGGTAGCACTCAGTCGCTGCTGTTTTCACACTGCACGACTATCTGAGGTAGCACTCAGTCGCTGCTGTTTTCACACTGCACGACTATCTGAGGTAGCACTCAGTCGCTGCTGTTTTCACACTGCACGACTATCTGAGGTAGCACTCAGTCGCTGCTGTTTTCACACTGCACGACTATCTGGGGTAGCATTCAGTCGCTGCTGTTTTCACACTGCACGACTATCTGAGGTAGCACTCAGTCGCTGCTGTTTTCACACTGCACGACTATCTGAGGTAGCACTCAGTCGCTGCTGTTTTCACACTGCACGACTATCTGAGGTAGCATTCAGTCGCTGCTGTTTTCACACTGCACGACTATCTGAGGTAGCATTCAGTCGCTGCTGTTTTCACACTGCACGACTATCTGGGGTAGCATTCAGTCGCTGCTGTTTTCACACTGCACGATGGATCAGCGATAGGAGCAGTTGCGGCGTTGCACAAAACCATGGGGATGGTGTGTGTGTGGGGGGGGTAAATATAAAAAATAGGAGAAAAAAATTATATAATTAAACAACACTGTGTCGTCAGCGTTGGTATTGTATCAGACTTTACTTACCAGTGAGCACTTAACATTATATGAAATTCAAGTTAAAATGGAGTTAACAGGTTTTTGGTCAGCGAATGACGGAGATGGAGTGTTTTGTCTGTCATTAGAACGGCTGCAACTGTTATCTGAGGCAGCAAATGCATCGCATTATATGCTTTCATCAACTTTTACAGATTATATAACCTTTCTTGTAACTATACGGGCGCTTAGTTTTTCTTGTAGTTTAATTAATACACTTGGTCAAAATCTCAGATTAGGCGTTTATGCACAGGATATTTAAAACGTAGGCTTACAAACGTATATTGCACACAAAAACATCAGCCTTTTCAGAAAGTGTTTGAGTAAAGAAAACGCTGTACTATTCAAACATCATTTATTTATTTACCCTTTTCACTGCGAAAAAGCGGAGATCTGTCTCCTCCGGGCTGTGCGCGGCGCGTCAATCTGAATGGAGGCGGGGTGAAGTTACGAGGTCACACCGAGAGATGATCCAATGGCGTTACGAAGTTTTACTGACAAAGCTCTTTTTAATGCTTATCATTTGTTAAACACTTTTAAAACCCTCTGGTTTAAAATCATAACAAATTATAATAGAGATATGAAGTTTGGATATTTTTTTCACGGCACACCTGACTGGGCTAGGGAACGGCAACTGCCATACGGAAACCCCGCCCCTGGACAGGAGGTTTCACACTGCATGACTTTACAATAGAAATAAATAATCGCCGACCACTCTCTGGTCTGCAAACTACAGCCAAACGCACACGAGAAGTGATCAGGAAATAAGCAAGATCACGCTATGGTCTGTCCTCCCCGAACACACAATAATTATAAACATGACATGTTAACAAACACACTTCTGCTGGGATTTTTTTAAAACACAAATCTAAGTAGCCAACTTGAAAGTGAAACCAACGTGTTGTGCATTTTATGACGAGTTTATTTCTTATAAAAGCCCTCAAGTGATACAATAAAAATGCAATAAATATTTGTTACGGTTATAAAATAATATTATTTAAAGGAGAAACCCTTGCCCCTTCTTCATCTTCATGTAGCCTACCTGATCTGTATATTCTAATCCCAAAATGTATGTACGTTGTTTGTAAATGGCTAACGTTAGTCTCCGCCTCAGACGTCTCGCACGGACCGGATGCACATGTAGCAGTGGCGTGCACAAGGGGGGGCTCGAGCCCCTGTCCCTTTGAGGTCTGACGCTAAAGTGCCCTTGCGTTGCGGTCCGGTCTGTGCGATATTAACGATACTAATATGCAGAGTATGCTGTTTGCGTAGGGCACTAAGTCCCGGGTGGGCACCATCGCAGTTGCTATAAAAAACAACAACACATGACGCGTCATTCCCGCGACCGCGCCCCCCACGATCACACCTCATGATAGCGGCTGACAGGACTTGGCACCTGCACACAGTGCCAAAGCTACCAGTATCTGGTTTAAGGACCATGGTATCCCTGTTCTTAATTGGCCAGCAAACTCGCCTGACCTTAACCCCATAGAAAGTCTATGGGGTATTGTGAAGAGGAAGATGCGATATACCAGACCCAACAATGCAGAAGAGCTGAAGGCCACTATCAGAGCAACCTGGGCTCTCATAACACCTGAGCAGTGCCACAAACTGATCGACTCCATGCCACGCCGCATTGCTGCAGTAATTCAGGCAAAAGGAGCCCCAACTAAGTATTGAGTGCTGTACATGCTCATACTTTTCATGTTCATACTTTTCAGTTGGACAAGATTTCTAATAATCCTTTCTTTGTATTGGTCTTAAGTAATATTCTAATTTTCTGAGATATTTCCCTCCTGGGAAAACTAGGTTTCTGTTGGAAGAGGTGTTAGTGAGACCAGCAGGGGGTGTTCACCCTACGGTCTGCGTGGGTCCTAACGCTCCAGTATAGTGACAGGGACACTATACTGTCAGAAAGTCATTTCTTTCGGATGAGATGTTAAACCGAGGTCCTGACTCTCTGTGGTCATTAAAAATCCCATGGCACTTCTCGTAAAGAGTGGGGGTGCAACCCCGATATCCTGGCCAAATTCCCTCCACTGGCCCTTGTCAATCATGGCTTCCTAATAATCCCCATCCACTTGATTGGCTCTATGTCTCTCTCTCCTCTCCACCTGTAGCTAGTGTGTGGTGAGCGCCCTTGATTGGCTCTATGTCTCTCTCTCCTCTCCACCTGTAGCTGATGTGTGGTGAGCGCATACACTTGATTGGCTCTATGACTCTCTCTCCTCTCCACCTGTAGCTGGTGTGTGCATACACTTGATTGGCTCTATGACTCTCTCTCCTCTCCACCTGTAGCTGGTGTGTGCATACACTTGATTGGCTCTATGACTCTCTCTCCTCTCCACCTGTAGCTGGTGTGTGCATACACTTGATTGGCTCTATGATTCTCTCTCCTCTTCACCTGTAGCTGGTGTGTGGTGAGTGCATACACTTGATTGGCTCTATGACTCTCTCCTCTCCACCTGTAGCTGGTGTGTGCATACACTTGATTGGCTCTATGACTCTCTCTCCTCTCCACCTGTAGCTGATGTGTGGTGAGCGCATACACTTGATTGGCTCTATGACTCTCTCTCCTCTCCACCTGTAGCTGGTGTGTGCATACACTTGATTGGCTCTATGACTCTCCCTTCTCTCCACCTGTAGCTGGTGTGTGGTGAGCGCATACACTTGATTGGTTTTATGACTCTCCCTTCTCTCCACCTGTAGCTGGTGTGTGGTGAGCGCATACACTTGATTGGCTCTATGACTCTCTCTCCTCTCCACCTGTAGCTGGTGTGTGCATACACTTGATTGGCTCTATGACTCTCCCTTCTCTCCACCTGTAGCTGGTGTGTGGTGAGCGCATACACTTGATTGGTTTTATGACTCTCCCTTCTCTCCACCTGTAGCTGGTGTGTGGTGAGCGCATACACTTGATTGGCTCTATGTCTCTCTCTCCTCTCCACCTGTAGCTGGTGTATAGTGAGCGCATACACTTGATTGGCTCTATGACTCTCTCTCCTCTCCACCTGTAGCTGGTGTGTGCATACACTTGATTGGCTCTATGTCTCTCTCTCCTCTCCACCTGTAGCTGGTGTGTGGTGAGCGCATACACTTGATTGGCTCTATGATTCTCTCTCCTCTCCACCTGTAGCTGGTGTGTGGTGAGCGCATACACTTGATTGGCTCTATGTCTCTCTCTCCTCTCCACCTGTAGCTGGTGTGTGCATACACTTGATTGGCTCTATGATTCTCTCTCCTCTCCACCTGTAGCTGGTGTGTGGTGAGCACATACACTTGATTGGCTCTATGTCTCTCTCTCCTCTCCACCTGTAGCTGGTGTGTGCATACACTTGATTGGCTCTATGTCTCTCTCTCCTCTCCACCTGTAGCTGGTGTGTGCATACACTTGATTGGCTCTATGATTCTCTCTCCTCTCCACCTGAAGCTGTTGTGTGGTGAGTGCATACACTTGATTGGCTCTATGTCTCTCTCTCCTCTCCACCTGTAGCTGGTGTGTGCATACACTTGATTGGCTCTATGATTCTCTCTCTTCTCCACCTGTAGCTGGTGTGTGGTGAGTGCATACACTTGATTGGCTCTATGTCTCTCTCTCCTCTCCACCTGTAGCTGGTGTGTGCATACACTTGATTGGCTCTATGATTCTCTCTCTTCTCCACCTGTAGCTGGTGTGTGGTGAGCGCATACACTTGATTGGCTCTATGTCTCTCTCTCCTCTCCACCTGTAGCTGGTGTGTGCATACACTTGATTGGCTCTATGTCTCTCTCTCCTCTCCACCTGTAGCTGGTGTGTGCATACACTTGATTGGCTCTATGATTCTCTCTCTTCTCCACCTGTAGCTGGTGTGTGGTGAGTGCATACACTTGATTGGCTCTATGTCTCTCTCTCCTCTCCACCTGTAGCTGGTGTGTGCATACACTTGATTGGCTCTATGACTCTCTCTCCTCTCCACCTGTAGCTGGTGTGGCGAGCGTACTGGTGCCGTTGTCAACAATTCCCTCAGATCGCCTCTTTGATAATTCACACTGTGCGATTGTCACTCGCGTGAACGAGCACCGATTTCGGACATTGGTCTGCGATTTATAAAAATCTGTCAGTGAGTGAAAAATCGAGCAAAAATTGTGCAGTGTGAACTTGGCATAAGTTTACTCATTTCGTTTCACAGAACCTTTGCTTTATGAATAAATAAATGCATAAAATAAACAATATAACCCCAAACTTGCTAGCTTCAGCCAAATTATTCATTTAGGCACAATTTGCCACGTGGTTCTTCTGTATTTATTTGTAAATCCATTTTTATTTATTCAAATTAATTTAGTTAATTTGTTTTCTGTATGAAATAAAAAGAATACCAAATCAAACAATTGATTTTTTATTTGTATTCAGACAAGTTACATTATGGTGGCAGATTTGCTTAAAGGGCAAAACAAAAACCCAAACACCCATATATTATATATATATATATATATATAATATAATAAGGCACAATATTGATCCTAAATAAAGAACAATATATTACTTGTCAAATAGACATACAAGACCAGGTTATGACCAGCACATTGTTGTTTAAAGCAGATACACAGGATTACAAACACACTCCATTGACACAAGCATACCCTTTAAAAGTAATTTATTTGGTATTTACAGTTGGCCAGTGGAAGCTATGAGAATGTGCAAGATACAAACACTTTCGCCGGTCACAAAATGTTTCCAGCAACAGCCGATTGTAAAACAAACTGGCATGGACGTCATCATATGTTGAGTGAAAAATGCTCATGTCTCTGTCGCTCTGTCACACACACATACATTTACAACAGCATATCAGGTGCTAAAAGTTCAGTTTGTTTACAGCCTTTTGTAAACCAGTTGTTTGTTCCTCAAATCAAATGACCATCAGATATTGACAGTTCTACAGCAACACCTTTTTTTAATCCCTGAATGTTGAATCACATTTGGCACAAAACCCATCCAGCCAATTATCAGAATTGTAATGCACAATTGTTTTCAAATACTACAGCTCACCGCAAAATACACCGTGATATGCGATAGATTGACACAGCACTGAAAGAGAGATGCACATTCCTCACTAAAACACACGTAAAGTGATTCAAAACTGATTCAGTAATACAATTCCACAAGAAAATGTTCTTAAATCACCTTTTAAGCATAGCAGCATGGCAAAAGAAGATATATTCCCTACATGTTGGATGCATTTCAGGTCATGCCTTTTATTGGAATGCATCGACACTAGCATATTAGCGATCGAACACTGGTCTTATAGAGGCACTAATGCGATACAAAAAGTAGCTGCTGTCATTAGTTGTATCTGTACAGGATGCTACATGTAGCCCACACAATCATATTCCCATTTCCAAAAGCCAAGTGGAATGTAATCCCTTTAAAATGCATTTTGACAGGAATATGGAATGTAAGCGATGGCTGATCAGTAAGAAAAAAAACACTGATAGAGTGATGAGCATATGGCACTTTCCAGAAAAAGCATGGAAAATTGGTATTTTTCAAGAAAAAAAAGTACTTGGGAGTAAACTATTATACAAGCTAGATAAATAATTGTATAGCTAGCATTACAAACATCCAATGGTTGTATGATATCACCCAAAAGCATCATAATACTGTTAAACCCATAAAAAAAAAGAAAAAAAAAAAGGAAACATGGTTTGTCTATATTTTTTTAATGTAATTTTTTCAGTTTGCTATAAATAAACATTTGCCAAAAAAAAGAGGCAATGCTGTGGAAAACAGAAAGCAAAGAAAAAAAACACTCTTCTAAAGGTTGCGCAATTTTTTTATTATTTTTTTTGCATAAAAAAAATATTATTTGGTTTCAAAAAAGCTAAATCCAACCACATTTTTTTTTGTATTTTTAGTTCAGACTTTTTTTTTTATTTGTAATCAGTTTATTTTATGCTCTCTGTAAGAAATAAACAATTGCTAAAAAAAAAAATGTGACAAATTAGGTTTTTAAATTTATTTAGACAAGTTCCAAGTAAAAAAAATAAAAGATCACTGATCTTTTGCTGAAAACCCCCCAAAACAAAACAGTGTGGTAACTTTTTCCCCAAGACTTTCAGGCCCTATTTTGTACTCTATTCATAGAAAGTGCCAGATGAACAAGTCACTTGTTTGCTGCCTTGATCTGTTTGCTGGTCAGTTTTTACATCCCTGCTTAAAGTAAGTTTGCCACCAAATGCAAAGCAAATCCGAACACTGATATATTAGCATGAATTGCATATGATTCAGCAAGCAAGAAAACATTTTACGTCTGTGCCAACAGTAATGCTACTACATGCCTTAAAACTAGTATTTTGGATTTGTATTGAATTATAAATAAATACATATATAAAACAAAATGAGTAGAGATGTTAGTGGCCATTTTTTGACAAAATTCATATAGACCCCATATAGTTCACATTCAGCTAGCATGCACTTGAACACTGGAGCATATTAGTAGGTCCTGAAGCACCTACGAAAAAGATGAGAGAATCGCTACCGACGCTGCAGGTGAAGGGGGAAATATCACAAAAACAAAGGCTGAGCGTCTCGAACCCTAGCTGTACATGAGCCCGCAGTGTGAGTAAAGAGTCTCTCATGTATGATATGAAGGCAAAACGTAGAAGCACTGACAACCTCACCTAGATACCTGCTTCTTATGATTTTAAGATATGTGGAATTTTGCATCTCCAGAAATTGGATCGCTCCTGGTTTATGCTAACAGTCTCTTCAGATCAATCAGGGAAAGGGTAAAACAATCAGCGATTTAAAACACGAATCAAAAAATAAAATATATTCTCAAAATAAATCAATAAATATATTAGCACAAAAGTGTGGTGTATATAAAATTCAAGCACGTTTTCCATTAAATAAAACGACTTAAAAAGTGGAAAACCGCTGTATCCTGAACTCAACAGGGAATCAAGACGAAGCTTAATTATAGACGCCAAGAGAAAAGGGATATTTGAGAGAGCTGTGCAGTAGATCCCTTCCTGTCCAGTCATCCACAGTAAGACAAGAACATGAGAAGCAAACAGGAACCGTCCCTGTCGCCCAATAGTTCATAGCTCCAGGGTAAAAGACTCTTTCACGACACAAAAAGACGACATCGGCTCATCTGATGCGATGAACCGAAGGAGGGAAAATAAAACAAAGTGTCAGTAGCTTCAGCCGAAAGACTCAAAGTATTTCCGAATCACTTCTCCTCTACTGAGTCGCAAAATAAAGGGCCGACCGGACTCATGATTGGACTGCAGTGGAGACTCATGGTCACTGTCTGTAGTAGGCACCTAAAAGGAGATACAGACAGCCATAAATAAAAAGCTATCAAAATTTAAAGCATGATATCTTATTAGTGCTATGTGAACCTTTGTACGCCGCCTCTGGTCTTGATGGAGGGCGAGGGGAGTACTGGTCCGCATACGCATAGCTCGGGTTTGTGTTCTCATAGTGCTGTGTAGGAGGCGGCGGCCTGGAGAGAAGAACCGAGAGGAACATGAGACTCCAGCAGGACTTCTGACAGCGTGGGTGTATTAATGAGTTGAGATGCAGTACCTGGTGGGTTTGTGGTTGCGTGCTCTCTGGTACTCGTCCTCTCTGATGCGCGGCTCTTCTCGGGTTCGTGGTCGTACTACTTCTTCTTGCACTGGCTAATGAGACAGAGCAGCAGAGACATGTCACTAGTGTTGAAAGTGTCTACTTGGAATAATGTGGGTTTCAGCAGCATTAGGAAGTAATGTAATGTCAATTTAACTCGCTTGAACATGTGTTATATCTAATACATGAATTTCAAAAGGCCGCCACATTACATTGTTAGTTCCATTAAAATTTCACTGACACTGTAGCAATGTTCTTGCAACAATCATTTCAAAATCTAAATTACTATAATTACATATTACTATTAATAGAACCATAAATTACTAACCTAAATATAACCTAACAGAACCATAAATAACTAAATAACTATATTACTATTAATATAACCATAAATTACTAACCTAAATATAACCGAACAGAACCATAGATTACTAAACTATATTACTATTAATATAACCATAAATTACTAACCTAAATACAACCTAACAGAACCATAAATTATTAAATAACTATATTATTATTAATATAACATAATAGTTCCATAAACATTTGTCACTGTAGCAATGTTCTTGCTACCATAATTTAAAAATCTAAATTACTATAAATACATATTACTATTAATATAAGAATAAACTACTAACCTAAATATAAACTAATATAGCCATTAAATAAAATGCATTTAAATAAATAATCATTATAAATACTAAATATCTATATTCTCTTAAATTTACTGTATTATAACGTACACATTTATATAGAAATGAGTTAAATGCATTTATTTTAATAATATCTATTCATATTTTTTCATAAAAAATGTATAATTGCTAAAACAAACGCTTAAACTGCGTTCACCCAGTTTTATTTAACTGTATTTTTTGTAGTAAAATATTCGGTTAAATGGCAAAACAAAGACAACAAACAAAGCAAAGAAATGCAATGCAAAAAAACGAAATAAAACATTTTCCCAAGAATTTATATTAATATCTACTTATTTATTATTTAATAAATATCTCTCCAAAAATAAAGTTTTAAAAGGGTGGATTGATCACTATATTGACCGACCAGCATTCAGGACTAGAACTATGCTTAGTTGGAATGGATGTTGCTTACCTTATATTCCACCTCAGGCCGTCGTCTCTCCATCGCTTGTTTCTCCTTATCTCTCGATTTCTTATACTCCCTTTTCTCTTCATCCAATAGCCGTCGTGCTAATTCCTTAAAGTAGAGTCACAAAATAAATCGTAAAACAAGATGAGCGACACCCATGACAGTGAACAAAAACAACGAACCATACCTCATCTTGTGCAACTTGAGCGGCTCGTCTGTCCAACTGATTCGCCTGTAAAAAAAAGACAGTTACATGTGTGGATTACAAGTCACTAATAATTACAAACAGCGAGACTCAAGATACCTTAAGTTCTTCTTCCTGTAGTTTGCGTGCCACATCCAAGTCTATGAGCTCCTGGTCTTGTAGGTCTAAGTGGGCCAGTCCATGTGTTGCTTCCTTCATGCCATATTCTCCTCGCGGCTTCCGACCTGCAAGGGGCATCAGATGACATTAATCCACGTTGAAAGGACAAAGAACAACACACTTCAACTTTTCACACGGAACTATTTTTGGTTTGGGATTAAGAAAGGAAGGATCAGAAAGGACCAGATTTAGTGCACTAGATTCCCCAAAAATTATTTTAGAGATTCCAACAAAGACAAGAAACCCAAATCACCAATGCACAGGGGGAAAAGGAAATCTTGACAGCATTCCCACCACCAGATGGCACTGCAAAGTCCAAGCAGGTTCACTCAAACACATGGACCTCGGGCCATACCTCTCTCTTTAGGAGAATGACCAGGGGACCGGCCTTCGTTTGAGTGACCTCTGAGAACAGGCTCCTCAAACACCTCATTAGGACCTGACGGGAGCCTCGGCCTGTTCTTGTGATCCTCCCACTCCAGGCTTTCTTCGGACCATCCTCTAGTTGGAGCGAGACCGGTATCGTCCAGTTCTCGCTCCCTGCTTCTGTGCCTCCCCCTGTTCCTATCTCTGCCTCGTTCTCTTTGCCGGTCTCTGCTACCATGTCCTTGGCCGTTTCGGTCCATCTCCAGGTCCACATTCCTGCCCCTATCAACACTGCTAAACAGTGGATCTTGACTTCTTGTCCGGTTGCGATCTCTCGACCTTTCCTTGGCTCTCTGTCCATCCCATTCTGGTTCTCGATCCCTGATCCTCTCCTTGTCCCAGACCTTGTCCCGTCCGGCTGAGTAATCCTTTGGAGGCCTCTCCTTCTGGCGAACCACTGGCTCCAGGTCGTCCCATTGATCTTGCTTCTTCCTTCTACGTGGTTCTGTGTTATCGAGATCGAGAGGTTTGTTTCTCTCTTTCGGTCGTCGCTCAGGTGAGTAGTACTCGAGGATCCTTCCCTTGCTCGGACTGTCCGGATGCCTAGATCGGCCAAACTCATCGGGTTCATTTTCCGGATATCGAATATGGCTATTGGGATATATTTTTCTGTCGGGATCAGGAGAGTTGTAGGGGGAAATAATTCGATTGTAGTCGTGATTCTTCTCTTTTCTGTAACCCGGAGAAGCGGAACAGGGTTTTAGCGCTCGTCGGTCCAGTGGAAATGGGAGGGCTGTGTGAAAGCAAGTGTGAGGTAAAAGGTGGAGTGCAAGAACAAGGAGGGAAATGATCTTGGTTAGTACACTGTGGATGATGCAAAAAGTAAAATGGTAAATAAGGCTAAAGTTGACAATTAGTACAAAGACATTTAAATAAAAAAAAAACAGTTACAACCAGGGTCCTAAATTAACTAATGCCATGCATGTCATGGTCATGTGACTGGAGAACATTTATATTTAAGGATTTTAAATTATGTCTCGTTTTTTATATAAAAGTATTAATATAGAATTTATTTAAAAATGTATTTATATTTACTTAATTGTTTTTTTTTTTTTTTTACAGTTTATGACAGTACTTATTTAGCAGCGTTTTTTTTTCTTTGCCATTTTGTCACTTATATACTATAATATACTACAACATTTTCAAATGTTGTATTTAATAGTCTTAATACACGGATCTGATCTTTTGACCCGCATGTTTACTTTCACTTAAGACACGACTGGTATGCAATATCTGGGTTTACACTAATTCCCACATAAAATACTTGTTAATGATCACTTTACTATGCGCGTAGTAGAACTTCTGGTTTTATTTAATTGCTTTTACATTTATTCATTTAGCAGACGCTTTAATCCAACGCGATTTACCTGGGAAATGAACCCACAACCTTTGGTGCTGCTAACGCAATGCTCTACCACTGAGCCACAGGAACACTATTAAATGCTTTTACAAATATTTATATAATTCACGTCGAGGACCCATTATTATTTCCCCAGTATGGACAGCAGCTGTCATGGATTTTTTGCAGCACAAAATCTGACTGAACGGATAAAGACCAGAAAGTTATTGTAATTTGTTATTTTATCTACAGCGCATTAGAAGTAGAATTCTGTAGTGAAATAATTTTGCACCAAGATGATATTTAAATGAATTCGAATGAATTAACGAGAGATAGAGAATGTGCGAACAAGGGAAGCTTGTTGGATTAATTACAAAATCTGCTAAATTATCACTTCATTGCTGAAAAATATAATGTAGCTTTTAGCGGTTGCATTTATAAAATTCACAGGACGGGGGTTGAAAACGAGCTCCTGAATGTGCAATTTCTTACCTATATACAGTTTAAATCTTAAAATACAAGCACATGCAATGCTATCTTTATAGGCATGTTGCCCTGGCATTGGGAGTCCTGAGAGGAATCTGATGTGTGTTTAGAAGTAGGTCGGATGACGAGATATCAGATATGCATCAGATTAAAATTCACATTCGGAAGTGGCCAAGATCAAATGTTAAACAACTGGATCTTGTGCGGACTTTTGTGTTTACACATGTGCAACAAATTCCAATCTGTGAGCAAAAAAATTGGATGTTTTTTCAACTTCAATTTAGCACATTAGAAAAGTCAGCATTTTCCTGATTCACAAGATTTATTAAGAAGTAATATGTGGGTTAGGACAGAGAACGTTATTTTACAAAACAAAAAAGCAATCAAACAAGAAATGGTTATGTTATTTCAAACAGTTGGCTGCAAACCAGTGTTTCTCTGTGGCAACATATACAAATGATTCACAGATTAATGCCTTAATCCTATTTCTAAAACCAAATCTCAAATTAGCGCACATGGTAGCCATTTTTAAATAGGCTCATGTGCATTTTCGTGCACAATTATGCCAAGAAGCCAAGCCTTTCACATTCGTTAACCCTTCTACAACTATTTCTTTATCACAGATTCATGCATCAAAAATTCTGATAAACATGTCTGGTCTCCTCCCTAACATATCCCTGTACAAGTGCAGCCTAGACCTATTTGTTTGTATCCTGGCGTGAGAACGGAGCCCAGCTAGGCAGTCCCAGTTGGAGAGGCAGAGAAAGAGATAAAAATACTCCCCGAGATGCTCAATCTTTTATGTTGTGCCCTGTAGGCGGGTACTAATCTTTGCTTATCATGGCAGTATCCTTACAACATGAAGCAATGCATTACGTGCTAAAGTTTCAGTTTTTAGGGTTTCGTTGAAACAAACTCTTCATTAAACACCCATGAATGAGATATTTGAGCGTGTTTAATGAGGCAAACAGACCCTATGGGTACGATACCGGCTAACCAGCAGGAGACCCTAAACACATTCAAATGATGGCTTGAGAGAATGATTACATAACTTGTGAAAGCAAACAGTTTGAATGCAAACTGTGGCACGCAAGGGCAGTCATGCAGGGCGGGTGGAGTTAACAGATACCGTGTTTACATGAACAACTTGCATGTCCAGTTTTGTAGCATTTGTCGTTAAACGGTAATCCATTACGAATGCAAGATGGTCTGCAGGTGCTATTTTAGTTCCTTCCCAGAGTTACCTAATGTTTGCTAAACAAACTTAAGTTTCATACTAACGTGCGGTCAAGTTAGCTGACATGTTTAACTTCACAATAAACAGATAGAAGTGTCTGGAGTGCTTGGGGCTTGAGATGCATGAAATGTGTGAAAGTACCCTTATTATGGGTAATGAAAGGTTCATATTTTGGTTTTGGGAGTACCAACAACAGGTTGACATGCATGTCAATTTTTGTGTTCAAAAACACTTTCATTGTCTTATTATATGCATTTATTTATACCTTATTTGCTCAACGACTCCCAAACGATTAATTTAACGATTCATTTTTCCAAACCCCTCCTTTGCGTGACGCTAATCTGCGGTGATTGGTCTGATCGGTTTAATTTTCACTGGATCATGCCTGTAATGTCTGATAAAGCAGCGTTTGTGAGTGCAGTGCTGCTTTGTGTACAGCATTACTGGCAGGGCTGGGACAGAAAATCGGACCTGGCATTTTTTGGTCCAGGCGGCCCACCACCACTTATATATATAACGACATATACCATATACATATATAATATACACGACCAATCAAAAGTTTTAGAACAGTACGATTTTTGATGTTTTTTTAAATAATTCTCTTCAAAACCAAGCCTTTGATCCTAAAAACAGCAACAACAAAAAATTATTTACTATTTAATTTACTCTTTAAAATAATAGAAAGTGCAGAAGAACAGCATTTATCTGAAACAGAATTTTTTTGTAGCATTATAAATGTCTTATCATAATTTTTGATCAATTTAAAGCATCCTTGCTAAATAAAAGTAGGTAACACTTTACAAGTTTCATTAGTTAACATGAAGTAAGATTGAACAATACTTCTACAGCATTTATTAAACTTAGTTATTGTTCATTTTAGCATTTACTAATGCATTACTAAAAATCACAATATACATTAAGTAGCCTAATGTTAACAAATGACACCTTGTTGTAAAACATTACCTAAAATGTTTAATTTATATAACATACAACCCCCCCCCCCCCAACAAACAAAAAACTATAATAAAAATGGATACTGACTCTAAGCTTTTGAATGGTATAGTGTATAACGTTACAAAAGCTTTTTATTTCAGATAAATGCTGATCTTTGGATTTTTCTATTCAAATAATCCAGAAAAAATATGTACTCAACTGTTTTAAATATTGATATAATACCAATAATAATAATAAATGTTTCTTGATCAGCAAATCAGAATATTAGAATGATTTCTGAGAATTATGCGTCACTGAAGACTGGAATAATGATGCTGAAAATTGAGCTTTGACCACAGAAATAAATTACATTTTAAAATATATTCAAATAGAAAGCAGTTATTTTATATAGTGAAAAAGATTTCACAATATTAATGCTTTTGCTGTATTTAGATCAAATAAATGCAGGCTTGGTGAGCAGAAGATAATTCTTTAAAAACATTCAAAATCTTACTGTTCAAAACCTTTTGACTGGTAGTGTAGATACAATAGAAAAGGGTCCTGTCCAAACTTTTGCTATAAAATTAGAAGCACACAATTCTCTAGAATATCATTATATGCTTAAACATTAAGATTTGTAGTCAAACATTTCATTAGAAGGGGGTGACTCAATACTTTTGGCAATATAGTGTATGTATCATTGCATCTAGTTGTTTTGGATAAGAATAAAATGTCAGGTCTGACAATATCGTGTCATTTTAAATTAGATTTATTCGCTTTGGCCCATGGAAACCTCTATAAACACACTTGACTTAACTTGGCCAAAACATTGCGGGGGATGTATTTATATTTTATTAAAAAGAGTTTACGTATTCTACACTCGTGGCGCGCACACAGTAGGATAGGTTAGATGCCTCCCTCCGTTCAGAGTCCCTATCAAGCACTTTACCGATTCAACTTCTCTCCTCTCCTCCTCCTGTCTGGCTCTTTGGCCCGCATCACTCATCGCAGAGCAAGCCTGTTCGTGATAAAGCTGCAGTGAAAACGTGGGAAAAGCCGACGAGGAAGAAGTTATATAGGCAGAGAAAAATACTCTGTCGCTCCATCTATAGCGCACTCTGATTGGGTGATTTACGCTGTCAATACAGGAGACAAACCAATGGGCCACTGGCTGTCCCTGCGTGATTAATGGTCCTTGACAAAAATTAAATCCCTTAATTGCGTCGGCCCACCAGGAAAATGCCCGATTAGCAATCCAGCCCTGGTTACCAGGGAAACCACTATTTTAACTCTCCAAAAGCCGCACCTTGTGGCAAAGAATGAATTTGCCTTTTCAATCAGACCAACGCGAAAAGACCAACAAGTGGGCGGCAATATGCTAGTGTTTCATGTTGACGTCAACATGGAACGGCTTGGGATTTGTTTTAAAAACGACTAGTTTCAATGATTCGGAGTCGAATCTTTCTTTTGAGAGACTACACATACTGCTACATACTACCCACACTATCTGCCCTAAATAGTATCTTTTGAGAGACAATCACTTTCAGATGTAAAACTTTGAAGGATGTTTTCATTCACTTAGGGCTGTTACACGCACTGCATGAAAGGTCATTTACAAAAATCTATAATTGAGGGACTTTAATTACTGCAATTGCTTCCGAAGGCAAGTACTTCTGAAAGAGTTAAATAGGAAAGCGCAACGGACGGCAACATTTGTCCTACTACTGGCTGACTCTAATAATTAGTTTTTCTTTTAAATAATTTCTTACATTTTAATGTAAGTATTAGGGCTGAACGATGTTGGAAAATATGGTATTTTTTTACCAATATTGCGATTTATTTTTAAGCTCTTTGTATTCTGTATTATTCAACAAAGACAGGCAATACATAATTGTATAGTGTGCAGTGTTGGGCACGTTACTTTAAAAAAAGTAATTAGTTATATTACTTATCATAAATATCCGAGTTACATCATTATAAAAGAAACTAATTACCAGGGAAAGTAACTATTGTTCAAATATGTGAAATAACTTGGATGCCCCAATATTAAATATGTTAAATTAATGAAATGGTCACTAAATAGAATACATAATTATTATAAAACATTTTACACTAATCTACACTATTTTAATTTTTTTGTGGGACAATGTGAGACACCTATCAAATCCAATTGATTATTGCAAATATTATCACCCCTCCATGGACACCTTGGCAACATAATCTCCATTGGCTTGTCATTTTTTTTGTTTACTATTAATTAACACATAATATTATTTAATATTAATTATCTGGTGTACATATACACACACATGTATGTATGTGTGTGTGTGTATATATATATATATATATATATATATATATATATATATATATGTATGTATGTATGTATGTATGTATGTATGTATGTATGTGTGTATTAGGGGTCGACCGATATGTGTTTTTCAGGGCCGATACCGATTATTACAGATCAAGTAGACCGATAACCGATATTTTGAACCGATATACGTGTCTGGTGTAAAAATTAAAATTAATGCCAAAATTAATAATAACAAGAGCTCTGACAAAAAAAGTTATTTAAATGCTTTTAAACATGTCTTTAATTTTGAAAACTATTAATAACAACAACATTTCCGTTGGTTTTAATTTACAGAACAGTGCAAATGTAGGCATAAAACATTAATTAAATTTATCTTTTAATGAAATGAGAGTTAGACTTTATTTTTGGCAAACAAATGAGTTTACTATTAAAATTAAAACATGGAAGAAATAGCGTATTGTGTTATTATTCTCAACAAAAGTTGTAATAATTGTTGTAGTTGTATTACGTATACAGTAATATATTCGGCTAAACCGAACTTATATTTTGACAGGTTGCCATGAGAACCTTTTAGGTTTCTGTAGCCTATGTATATATGATATGACGATCGTTTTACTCAAATGAAACGGTCAAATGCTCATGAAGTGACTCTCCCAGCAGTTCTGGGGATGTTGTTCATGTATTTATGTCCTCATTTATGCTGAAAACACCGCGAGCATCACACGCTCTGAATGAAATGAAACCGCACGTCTGTGTCATTCATTAACAGAGATGCAGAACATGCAGGATTCATATTTAAAGTGTTTTTGCGGCTTAATATTTATAGATACTAGTCCATAGCGCGAGTCGATTTAAGTGTACTGACCTACTTTTGATTAATTCATCCAAACTTCGACAAATTCCGTGACATTCCGCGTTATACGGTAAATTCCATTATATGACTGCATTCCGCGATTCCGCCCGCATTTTCCGCATCGCGGACATCATAGTGGATTGTGATTTATTGCAACTTCAGCAACGTCTGCTGCTTACCTTTGAGAGACAACTGATGCGTGATCACTGAGGCAGCTCCAGTTAGCATGTGCTTTCGGTGTGAGACTGCCTTCAGTTTTCCGCGTTGATTGGTCGGACTCGTGACTCCCTACATATCAGATGAGCGGTGGGCGGAGATTGCTCTCAGAGATTGAGAGATCGCCTCACTCTCACAGTGTTGAGCTCAGACAGGCTGCATCGAGCCAAATAGTGCATTTAAACTAGGGGTGGGCATAGATTAATTTTGGAATTAATCTAGATTAATCTAGATTAAAATGGCTCATTTGAATTCTGCCGAAGGCATTCAGTATATGTGTGCTACCCAAATAATGACTAAAAGTAAGTCTTTGAGAACGGGTTTCTCAAGCCAGGTGGCGCATTAGACCAGGGGCTCATCTCCTGTTTCCAAAATGCATCACAAACTTTAATCTCTTCCCGTCCCAATCCCACGAAAAAACTGGGGGAAAATCCCGTTCCACTCCCGGAAGAATGACTCCCATTCCCTCCCACTCCCGTGTTGTTGTTTTTTTTTGATAACTGTCAATTACAGTAAAAATATAGTACAGATCACAGCGTGCCCACCTTATTAGTTGAATAAAAACCCAAAATGTCGTTTTTTGTTATTATATTAAACTGAAAGCCATCTTATGCACAGTGTTGCACAGATTAAATTTCATGTAAATCATCCATGCTAACACACACGTCTTCTATTTTTATTTTTTAGACATTTCACTCTCTATAGATATATTTTTCAAAGACGGAGTTTCTAGCTCAAGTTCACATGAGACCTAAAGCGCATCCTGTTTGCTTAAAAGCGCAACGTTTCGTTGTTATTCTGAGTGCACACAAATAAACGTAGAGTCTTTACAGATTCGAAAGATGTATTAGGCTACTTTTATCTGTATGACCAAGAATGACGGAGATTTTAAGAGCAAGTGAGCGCACCGGAGCCTGTCCTACAGCAAACGCGTTTCCACACAAACACTTCAATAGCGCACATTTCTCTAGGTTAACATCATATTGAGCGGCCATGTAAAGTTGCTACTACATACATCTTTCAGATGAAAAGCCATATTTGAGGTTGATGAATGATAGGTGAGCGTTTGGATGTCCTTGTATTACCACATAGACCAGCCGTTAACAATCTGTCCATCACGGACAGCGAGCCTCTAGTTCGAAGACTCGTTCTCGCCCCCTACAGTGCAATTCGGCTAGGTATACATCCGCGCTAAAATATCAGGGTGAAAGTCATCATAGCTTGCGTAGTATAGACCCAGCTCCCAACCCAACTTTGAGAATAGATTAACGGCGATATTTTTTTTATCGCCGATAAGAGTCTCGCGTTAACGCAGCACGTTAACGCCGATAACGGCCCACCACTAATTTAAACATTAAATAATTTCACCTGTATTATTTAGTCACCAATAAATAATGTCACCTGTAAATAGTATGTTTGTTTGCATTATAAAAAAAAAAGAAAAATTATAAAAAAAAATTATCGGCAAATATGTTTTGAAAATGGCCGATATCGATAATCGGTAAAATGCTTAATATCGGCGCCGATAATCGGCCAGGCCGATAATCGGTCGACCCCTAATGTGTATGTATATATATATATATATGTATACGTATGCATGTATGTATGTGTGTATATATGTATACACACACACATATACACATACATACATATACACATACATACACATATATATACACACACACACACATATATATATATATATATATATATACACATATATATACATATACATATATATACACAAATATATATACATACATGCATATATAAATAAAAAGCTTATGTTTGTAAAATGGCACAGTTTTTTCATATATCTCACTTAGCATCAGTCAGTCAAACATTATATGATAATTTAGCAGTCAATTTTAGCATTATATGATAGAACTTTAGTAATTAGAATAACCATGTATGAATACATATTTGTCATGTTGTCTGAACTTAGGACTGTTGGTGGTGCTTAAGATATTGTTTGTCATTTATTGTTTCTATAAAAAAGGGAAAAAACCTACAAATGATACTGATAAGATGACAAAACTACCACGAGTTCTACTATTAATAACCATATAAAAGGCACTAAGGATTATTGAGCTACTAGGTTCATGAATATTAATCAGGTTGTCTGCATTCCCTCGAATTGATTCGCTGAAATCAAAACAGGAACTATAATAGGTGAGCGCCGGCCAATGAGATTGTTGTTTGCACATTAGCTCCGCCCACTACAGGAGAACCCGGCAGTTTTTAAAAGCGGAAGAATTCCAAACGAACTCCGTTATTTTGACAGGAAAGTACAACAAAGGATATATTTTACATGCAGCGTGTTAATTCCGCATGTTATGAAAGACTCGCAGACACGAAAACAACCCGCGTCAAATTTCGGACTTGGTAACAGCGTTACAACTTCGATGTCTTTGACTTGAAGCAGTGCTGCTAGACCGATCAGTGTGTGTAATCAAAGTACCGCGAGAGCTATGAAGAGCGAAGTCTCCTAATGCTCTCTCACATATACTTATATGTCATACGATCATCATACATTACTACTCACGTGACAGAGTGTAATCGCAGCATCTGCGGTTGAAAAATCACGTTTTTTTTATTACGCAATATTTTCGCAAATGCTATTAATTGTTCAGCCCTAGTTAGTATTAGATTTTATAATTTTATAACAGTAATATTTATGAATGCTACAAAGTATTAGAATGCAAAAAAATCAGTACAAAACTATACATAATATCCAATTATATATATATGTATGTGAACATGAATGTGTCTATTTAGCTGGATTCAGCAATTAATTCACCCAAAATGTTAGTTATTTTAGTATTATTTATATACAATTTTATTTTTATAAATATTTTGGCTTTACTTTAATTTTAATGTTTAAAAAAAAAACATTTGTATTGATTTTTTATTTCAGTTTTAGTCATTTGTGTACTTAAATGTAAACTTTTGTTTCAGTAACCAGATTCAGAAATTAATTCAGCCAGAAATTTTATTTATATACACTACTATAAGAATCATAAATATTTGAATACGTTTTTATTTCCATTTTAAATTTGAGTGATTCTGTTCTGTACTTTTGTCATTTTAAATTTCAGCTTTATCTTTAACAGCTTTATCTTTATCAGCTTTAACTTTTTTCAACAAACCAAAAAGTTTTAATTCACAACAAAACGTCTCAGCTCGTCTTTTGACTGATTCATTGTAAGAAATAGAATAATTTGTTTGTGAATCAGACTGCACTGCTTGTGTTTGCTTTTGCATTCAACGGAGGAAGATGCGTATTGTCCTTGCGTTTCTTGGTATCCAATGAATTCAGACTTTAAATTCACTGCTGTGGTCAAACGTGATGTGGTGCTGTAGATTCAGAGAACAGCTGTGCAGGAAATCTTTCCTAGCAGTCAAATGTGTTTACCGATCCAAACCCACATATTCTCTTCTCCAAACCCCATCTTTGCTCGATCGCAGACCTTCCACCAGAGGGCGTCTACACACCTTTATCATCATAGTACTCCTCGAGGTTTCCTTCCATCTGCTTTTGCCGTTTTCTCTCCTCTTTCATCTCTCGCTCCTGCAGCTTCCGGGCGATGGCCTAGTTGAACATACAAAAATGAATTCAGAAGAATGAGTGGAGGAAACAAGCACAGCAATGCTGTAACAGTAAGGGTGTGGATAGATCTACGCTTTTCTTATGACCAACACACAGAAAATGTGAGAGAATGCATTCTCAAATGTTACACAATGAAGTCATGTGACTGCTGTGGGCGTGGCTAAACCGCAGCCGCACAGCTGACCGACCCGAAGAGAGTGTGTGACTGCTGTGAATGGCTCTCACCGCATCTTTCTCCTCCTGCTGCCTCTGTTGTTCAGCCTGCCGGACCAGTTGTTCTTGAATCTCCTGAGCCATTTCATTGTCGATGCGTTCCCTGGCAGGACAGAGGGAAAGAAGACACTGGTCACTCGATTTTACACACTGCGAGTTCTCACATCAGCCACAGGGGCACTCACTTCCTGTGAGAAGATGGTGTTCTTGGAAGACTGTCTGCAGTGTTTGGTTAAATGGGTAACTGAGTAACTTATCTAGGTCTACAATGATCATAAATGTGCTAATGATTAATTGTCATAAAAAATAAGAGGGATTCATGTTTTAAGTGCCTTAGGTAGTTGTCAATTATTCATATATTATTCATAAACTTTGAATCATACAAATCCCAGTGGTATTTGTAGTATTTTATTTATTGATATGCCATCTCAGTGTGGTATGGAAACAGCTCCGATCAGGACAGCAAACTAGAGTTGTGCGCAAGCTAGAGCTGAGCGCATCTCAGGGTCTGCTCTTCCCTCTCTGCAGGACATCTACCTCAAACGCTGCAAAAGCAGGGCTGCTAAAATCATCAAGGACTCAAATCACCCCAGTAACCGTCTGTTCATGTTACTACCATCTGGCAAGCGCTTCCGCAGCAGGATGGCAAAAACTGAGAGACTTAGGAGGAGCGTCTTCCCCCAGGCCATCAGGCTCCTAAACTCAAACTCAGTCTCATAACATCAACATGACTCCATTTAATAATCAGTAAGATATTCATTATTCTCCATCATCCGTATTGCTGCTATGTAAATACCCTGTACAACCTGTTTGCACAATCTTTTTGCACATTCCTGCTTATATTATTATTTATTAAGTCTACAGTAAACTGTCCTGCATACTATTTTATTGCACATTTTATTCTTATTTTTTTCCCACCTATATTTATATATATTATCTTGTGTTTGTGTTACTATAATTGCACTGTTCATGGAGCGGACTTGACTTACATTTCACTGCTGGTTATATTCTGTATAATGGTTTATGTGACGAATAAAAATCTTGAATATGTATAATTTTATGTTTTTTATACATTCAGAGCATATATACATATACTTTAATTTAAATTATTTTAGTAAATTTTTGTAATTGTGTAGTCCTTTTGGCAAGTTTAAGGTTTTTTACATCCATTTAGCTTTATTTTAGATTTAGTCATTTTTGTACTTAAACCATTTAAGTTGGTTTAATTTCTATTTTTTTATTAAAGAGTTTAGGTTGCATTTGATATTTATATTTCTGGTTTACTTCAATTAGATTTTAAATAATTTTTAGTTAACAAGGTTTTGTAAATCTAGCATGGGTTAGAACATGAACTTTATTTTTATTATAAATAAAGTATTTACTAGCAAAATATTGACAATTAATTTAAATACAAATAACATACTAACACTCCTACTACAACTAATAATACTATTTATAAAATTAATTATGACTTATTATTTTTATGCAGCAGTTCTACAAAGACAGAAGGACAAGATATTTTGGTTATAAACTGTCAACATTTAATTGCTCTAAAATAAAGAACAGAAAGGACAATCTGGTGTCTCTTATAATTCTTATATTGTCCTTTACACAGGATTGGGAGACTAATTCACTAGGAATTAGCAATGTGATTACCATTCAGACAGATTAATTAGTAAAACAACCCTATTAAAACCTAGCTACTGTAATTAGCATTAGAGATCGACCGATATATCGGTTTACCGATATTCTTCCCGATATTTAAGCATTTTACCATAATCGGATATTATAACTTTTTTGTCACATACACAGTTATACAGAGTATAACCAGCAGTGAAATGTGTTCTCTGTATTTACACACACACTTGAAGCAGTGGGCACTGTTCACTCAGGAGAAGCTCCAGCACGGTCACCGCATGTAACTTTATACAAGATTAACTTGTTTGAAACACGCTAAATTATATTAACATTTACTATAGAACCATTATTTCACCAATAAACATCTAAATAAATACATCTCTATTGAAATTAATTATTATCTCTGCAAGCGATCGCCGTTTGAGTATAGTTCTGTGTAAATAGATAAGCCGCGCTGTCAGCAGTTATTTCATAATCTAGAATGACAAAAACATTTTAATAATTCTGATAAATCATGCCAGTTAAGAAATGCAATAAAATACGATGTTTTGTTTGTTATAGCTTATTTCAATATTCCAGAGAATATTATTAATTGAATTAACATTATCCAGTTAATTATTATTCACTCTTTAGTCTATTAAACAGCTTATAAACCTAAAACTGTAGTTTAAAATTAATTTGATATGACTTCTGTCCTTTATTTTCTCCTTTTGAAAACATTAGACATTATTTTGCTTATTGTTAATATCAGTGTTGCTGATGATGCTTTTTATAAATACATTTTGTTTATTGTTGTAATTTGAAGATAAAATTTTACATGAAAATGTTAATTTTCAACCGTTGTTAGTTGTTGTTAAGATGACTGAAAGGAGGAAAAACCAAAGTGAAGAATGGACTTACTTCAATCTGTTATTTATTTACTTTATAACAGTAAATAAAGATCGGTTCTGCATATCGGTTATCGGGTACAGAAACGTACAAATAATCGGTAATAAAAAATCAATATCGGTCGATCACTAATTAGCATGACTTAAAGACATGTTTAGGCAACACAAGCTTTTCAGCCAAGTAGCATAGAAGACAAGAATTTTTTTATATCGCCAAGGCTGCATTTTTTTGCTAAAAAAATACAGTAAAATCAGCTATATTGAGAAATATTGTTATCATTTAAAATAAATGCTTCCTATTCCTATATATTTAAAAATGAAATGTATTCCTGTGATGCAAAGCTGAATTTTCAGCATTACTCTAGTCTTCAGTGTCACATGATCCTTCAGAAATCAGTCTAATATGCTGAAAATTAGCATTCTTTAAAAAACAATCCCCCAAATACTTGTCTTACAATCCATAACAGTATCTTCAGCTGGCACACTAACTGCAGTATTTGAGCAGTGGAACAAGTTTCCCCTCGGGGTGATAGGTCTCGCTCTGTCCCGCTCAAACTCTGATGATAGCGTCAGCTCAGAGACCTTGAGACGTCGCCCAGCAGGAAGGAACACTTTATCCGAATGTGCCATGAGCAGAAGTCAAAATATTTTACTGCCACAGTACACTACGAGACAACACAAGGCCAGACACAAGCTCTCAGCGCAGCAGAAGCCAAACTAAACTCACATATGTTTCTGTATGAGAAGCGTAGACACAGCTTTACACAATGTCAACAACTGAGTGACTACAGCAGTTATCAAGGACTGATAATGCAAGTGCACACTCCTACAACAGCTCTTATCTCAACAGACAGCAAAACAAGCAGGATTCCCCAACTGCCTCTGCAGAGACTGATACTGCTAAGAGTTTGGGAAAATATGAGAAAAGAACAACCTTCCTTTCCAAACAGGAAGAGTACAGTTTGATCTTTAGATGATCGGCAACATTCTGGTGTCTCATGGTGAGGGTTTTAGGTGACTCACAGTTGGCGATGTTGTCTCTTGTTCTCGACTTTGGCCCGCTTGTCCTCTTCCTCCTGCAGACGTTTGGCCACCTGCAGGTCCTGCTGCACCAGGCGGCTCTTGTGGACATTGGATGCCAGGTGGCTCTCGACTGGAAGAGGAAAGGAAAAGAAACCTGATGTTTAGATGATCACTTCGAAGCATGCCTAATACAAATAAATTAAACAAAAGGGTTGCACTTTATTTTACAGTACGTGTACTAGGGGTTGAACGACTTCAGATTTTTTTTAAGTCGACTTTTATGTGATGAAAAGCAAATCGAAGTCGACTAGTCGCTGATGACGTCTTTAATGAACATAAGTCTGGAGCGGTTACAAACACCTTGTGTACAGCAATGGCATATGACACAGCACTGCCCACATGACTATTGCACCTATAAAAGCTTATTTTTATCAGTTCTTTCTTCGTTGGGTCATTATATTTCTCACAGATTCCTGCTCATTCTAAATCAGATACAGATAAGTAGTACAGTAAAGATTACATTCATATGACCGAATGCATTAGTGAGAGCGATTGCGTGTGTGAATTAATTCTACCTGCCAGTGTCTCTCTACTAGCAGTGAAGCTGTGGGATTTAGTTAAGAAATATATGCTTGAACTTTTCAGTTTCTAAGCTATTTTATTGAGAAATCACAGAACAATGTTGACAATACATTTACGCGCTGAATGATTCTGTTGATAATAATACTGCTATAATCTTATTATTATTATTGACTAAACAAAACAAGTAAAAACTAAAATCAGCAATTTATTAATTATTCAGTCAATTGTTAACTTATTAATATTAACAATTATTAGTGCTTTAAAACATTCACACAAGACTAGGGATGGGTATCATTTACATTTTATCGATACAGCTTATCGATACCGGTACTTATTGAAACTGTTATTGATACTATTTGGTGCAAAAAGATGTGAAAAGTTGTTGAAAATGTCAAGTTATTTTATAACTGCTGAACTTTAGCAAGTGTATTAAAGTTCATCAGTCAGGAGCATTGAGTTAATTTGCTCGTGGTGTTTTATTTTATTAACATTAAAGGAATAGTTCACCCATAAATGAAAATTGTGTCATCATTTACGCAATCCCAAGTTGTTTTAAACCTGAATGAGTTTCTTTCTTCTTTGAAACATAAGTTATTTTGAGGAATGTGGGAAACCAAACAGTTATTGGTCCCCAGTGACTTCCATATTTTATATGTAAACCTACGGCTGGACGATGTGATATTTTTAGTGGATTTGCAGTATAATGTATGTATATCTCTGTATTGTGTATTTGGATTAGGGCTGTCAAAAATGGCAGAAAA